>NAGG01000090.1:0-62103 GCA_003031705.1 Calonectria naviculata
CCCCGTGGCCCCCGTTCCACGCACTAGGCTGTCGACATTGGACCCCCATCTTACATCCAGCATCGCCGGCAATCGCTGTACCTTGCTTTAAACCCACCCTATCCCACGTCTTTGCAGCTGACCTTTTCCCGTCTGCCTTTGCACTGCAACTCGTTGACGCTCCCCGGCACCGCGCCATACAGTTATAGGACGAGTGCCGACGCTGACCACCACGGCTCTATCCTTCCTATCTCAGGGCCTTGTTCCGATTTCCTATTTCATCGCCGCCAATCCCTCCGTTGTACTTACTATTGGCCGTTGTCGCCGCCGCGCATCGCAACTACAACAAGACCGGTCCCATCCGCCCGTTACTGACGGCTTCCCTGCCACGCCCCGGAATCAACCTTCCCATATCTCGGCCGAGAGCAAATGGGATCGCTTTCTACCTCACCTACCGGGCTTCTCTGACACTCGCTTGCTATGCCCGCGGTTGACTCTTGACTATCTCGAATCGAAGAAACTGAATAACTGGTTCGTTGCACCTCGGACGCCCACCCCCGCGATTCCTGTCCCTGGTCTCTGCCGCCACGTCCGACCAGGGTTGGTCCGACGCTGCCCCGTCCGACCAAATAGAGCCCCCCGTCCGTCCTGCCCCGGCACACCCGTCCCAAGCTGACCGAACCAACCGACTTTTCGGCTGCGACGCATCTTTCTTGCTTTTTCTCATTGATCCATCTCTGCGGCACAAGTGCCTGAATCTGCAGTGCTCCCGCCGCCTTGCATTGCCATCTCCCGTTAAGCGCCGCCTTGCCGCCCGCCCCTTGCTTCCGCGGCGGGCCGACAGAAGTCAATTCCATCCAGCCCGCCATGCCGCATATGCGTGAAGTAAAGACGTGCGACCGCTGTCGCCATTTCAAGCGTCGCTGCGATCTCATTAAGCCCTCGTGCTCTCGCTGCTTGCAGGCCGGCGTGCGCTGCAGTTTTGACATCGCCGCTGCCACTGCAGCTGCAAACGCTGCGGCTTCTTCGTCCGCCGCCATTGGATCATCCACCATCACGGTTCCCATCACCACTCCAGCCTCCGGCCACAGCTCTGCCCGCAACTCGATCTCGGCGGCCGGCACCAGCTCAAATGCTGCCTCGTCCCCTCTCCAAGACGACATGACCATGAGTCTCTCTAACGGCGGTCTCATTTCGCCAACCACGTCCACCGAAAGCCCGGAACCCATAAACATGCTGCCCGTGCCCGCGGAACCTAGAGTCTCTATCGACGCCGTCGCAAACTCTAACCCACCAGCTTCGGGCCAGCGCGTTGTCCGCAAGCGCAAGCGCAACTGCCTGAGCTGCCTCCGTTGTCACCGGCTCAAGGTTAAATGCGACAAAGAACTGCCTTGCGGTCGTTGTAAATCCAGCGGCAATGGCAGGGAGTGTTACTACAGCTATAACAAGGGCCCTAACGGTGGCAAATTTCCTTGCCCAACAGCACCCTTCCCAACTGGAGGCGACGAGTCAAAATCTGCCATTGCCACCTGGCAAGTCACGCACAAGGTGCGAGGTTCAAGTCATTGGAGGGACTTGATGACCAAGGTAACTATTCCCCAATGTTAAATGTTCAATTGCTTCCGTGCCTTCAACTGTCCCTCTCGGCCATGGCCATCTCTTTTTTTTTTTTTCCAAGATGACAAGATCCGAGGGGTTTCGCAGCTCTGCCTTGTCCATGTGCTAACCAAATGCTACAGATTGGTGCCCTGACCACAACCAGCGATTCATCACCCCTGGCTGCAGCTCTGGAAGATGTCGCCACCAATGCCTGCCTCGCCAATTTTACGCTTCCCGGCAACTTTCCCTTTGGTACACCAGGTGCCACAAAGTACTTTGCGCGAGACGCTGTGACGAGACTTATTGAGGCGGAGCGAGCGAATTGCGCTGCCTACATGACCCGATATATTGAGCTCCTCGAATGTGTGAACCCCGTCCTCGAACTCGACCAATTTCACCGGGAAGTTGAGCAGTATTGGCACGATCCTAATGGTGTGAGCCTCTGTTGGCTCTCCCAATTTCTCATGGTTCTGGGGTTGGGGTGCTTTGCCTCTGTTGAGGAGCCCCACCAAGCGACTGAGTTGATGATGGCTGCCGAGGCCTGTCTAATGCAGACCCCGTTCATGTTCCGGCCAACTCTCCTAGCGCTCAAAAGCTTGACCCTCATGGTGGTGGCAAAGCAGATGTGTAACGCCACATGTTGGTCGGTTGATTCTTGTTGGTCCCTTTTGGGGTTGTTGGTGCGAGCGGCCTTTATTTATGGACTGCCCTTTGAGAAGCTAGACACGGACAACGAGGAGGTCAATCCCAAGGAACGATATATCCGTCGAAAGCTGTGGTTAACAATTTTGTACTTGGACATTAAAGTGTCCATGTGTACCGGTATGCCGCCGCTGACCAGACCAGACGAATTAGGAAGCCTAAAGGCAATGCCCGAGTGGGGTGAGCCCGACAGTCTTCAGCTAGTACTGTACCAGTGCTTGCCAACGGTCTTGACGATTCTTGGGAAACTCAATTCGAAAAAGGACCCAATATTGTATCCGGATGTTCTACAGTACAACCAACAAATTCGCGAAATGATGGCACAGGCACAGCAGATCTGTACCGACCAACTGCAGCGCATCACAGTCGACATCTTCTTGCGACGCTTCCTAATGGTCCTACACAGGCCATTCGCCTTGCACGCGGAGGGCGCGCACCTGTTTCCCGAGGCGTACTGGGGGTCGCTCGAGTGTTCACTGGCTCTCCTCATTCACTACCGGGAGATTTGGGGTGCTGATCCCAGTATGCGACTGGACCTTGTGGGCCGCGCCTTTGTGCTGGACTTTTTCTCGGCTGCACTGACAGCCAGCCTTCATGTTCTGAGCAAGGAAGCACCTCTAGCCAGCACACCAACCATGACCTGCGCGATTCCGCCACGGCAAATCATCCTCGAAACATTGCGCAGTTGTGTGGATATATGGGGAGGCGAGCGAGAAAAAAGCGTATGCTGGAGAACGGGATACAACCTGCTCATTGCAATCTTGGAGCTTCTTCCCAAGACGAGCGGGCCCCCGTTGCAGACGCCGCTTGAAGCATCATTTCAAAACGTGGGCTAAGGGAATCCCACAAAATACTTTCAACTATCTTACCGGGTTATTTGGCGGCTTCTAGTATTAGACAGCGAGGATGAAAAGTCTCGACGGCGTGTGCATGATGTTACGAGGCGTTATGGAAAGCAGATATTATTGCTTTATTACGATTTTTTTTTCTGGGCGATATAATGAGGTATTTGGATGGGCTTGGTATGGATCATGTTAGTGTCCACAGCCCATGGTTTATATGTGTTGATAGCAAATGTCATAACGACAGTACTAGTGACATATGTTTGATGAAGGTATTGGTGTATAGATTGATTCTAGTGTGAGAATCCAAATCTGGGGAGATGAAAGTAATGGCTGAGTAGTTTACGTTGCTTACACGTGCTTGTCTCGTCGAATAGCAAAATGCAATGTCAAACTCTAAGTTTCCGCTCCATGTTCTCTACCCATGTATTGTCGACCCAAACATTTGAATCCTAATCAAGCCAATTCCCTATTGAGCGCTCATTACGTATCCATTAAGATGCTGACACGGCCAAGCTTTACAAAAGTGCATGTATTATCACGCCATGTTTACGGCTATCATGAGATCGATCGGACATTGCAGATAGACTAGGGGGTTGTGCAGAAGGATTCACAGCTGTTTCAGAAATATTTGATTTTGGAGCTATCATAAACATGGTACTTTAACATTCGCTGCGATATCCCAGCATTTCATGTGGGGCCTGGTCAGATCTCAGAAATGGCAGAAAACTTACATCTACAGCCAAGTAAGTTGCTTGGGAGTAAGGATTTCTTGTATAACGCGAGTTGTCATATGTCACGGCATGTTATCCCCACGGGGATCTACTACTTATGGGGGGTCTATTGCGACAAACTTTAACCAGAGACACCGGGCCTCAGCATGGATCAGAGTCAGGAGGAATACAGCCGTCATCGATCAATAACAAGACGTTCTCAAGTTATATCACATTTATTCTCCGGGACAAGACCGAGCGAGATCGCATCGGGAGCCAATCGCACACGAGAGCACGTGTAAAAATGCGGCCATTTGCACTGCAGCGGAATACTAAGCGTTCCAACGCAATTGGAGGGATAATTTAGGCGGATACTCCTCTCGATGGAATCGTTTGATGCGTAACCCCATGGGTGGCATTTATGCAGCATAGCCAGGCCTCCCTCAGCCGGGCCCTAGCCTAGCTGCATAATTGGCAACAAGGATTGGACAACTCCCGAGCTTACCCCAGGCGCCAAGATCAACAATGAAGAGAGGGAGCTATGCATGCATGCAAGTGTCTCCATCATAGAGGGATGTGAGGGATGTCAACTGGAGGTACCTGACAGATGGTCTGGCTTTGCTCGTATTCTAGTCGTGAGTGATGAAACCAAGCCGAAAAAAACCATCGGCAATGGTCAATAAAGATGGAACACTATAATACTAGCAACCAACGGCGCCATCACGCCCCAACCGCACCGGGACGGCGGACACCATACTCGATCCCGTCCACGGACCGACTTTTCTCAGCGTTTCGGCGGCCAAAATGAAACGATTCGAGAAAGGGAAAAAAGTCCACATAAAAAAGAGGCCTCGACACAACTAGTCGGCTGGTATGCACAGACAACAGACTACGCCGGCGGCCAGCTGCGTGTGACATGTGATGACACCATCACAGCTTCTAGAGGCCGTCATGGGTCGCATCCGCGACGTCATCCATCGGGTCCACTACAACGTCGTCATCATGAATGTAATCCATCATGGTTGCAGTTTTTTTTTATAATTTTTTTTCTAAGTGCTTTGTTTCCCGTCTCATCTACGACAAGATTGTCGCTCGCACGGGGCTAGTTCTGCTGCCATGCTCCCCGCGTGAACAGGCTCGCTCCATGGGGGCCACAACGTGACGATGCATCAGATGCCGCCGATCCCTGGATACCCCAACTGCCAACTCAAGACGAAATCCACCACAAAATCAGGGTCCTCCACCGAGAGTTTCGGAATAATGAGGATGTGGCCGCTCATCCTTGGGACGGCCGGCCTCAAAGCGCGCAGAATAAGCCTAATTGCAGAGTAGCATGGGCCGCCGGGTGGTGTTGGGCGCTGAGCTGCGCTATATCTAGCCGCGACACGCACTGTAGAGCGGCCCTGTAGCGGCAACCCCGCTCCCTTCTCGTCCAGTTTTCTCCACGCAACGGCTGAAGTGCGTCATATGTACAACTCTGATTTGCTCCCTTGACAAGACCCCAGCCCCGCACTCACCTTTCTGCTGTACCTCAATACACACACACATCTTCTCAGTGCATACCTCAGCTCAGCCGTCTCAGCCAACGTCACGAGCCTGGGCCATATGCTTGACTCTTGACTCTTGCTGGTGCTTGATCCCTCGACCTGATCTGTTTTGAACACGCCGTCTTCGACCGCCGGCTGCTGTTGATGCGTCCTCGTGGAGTTTGAGACCTGCCGACCTAGCTCGCTCACACGCTCACGACATCCCACAACCACACCAGCCGTTTTCACACCGATAAACACACGATATCCTCCGCTCCCTTCGAGCACGGCTTTCATCATGGCTTCTACTCTGGATTCTGTTCCCGCGCATTCGCCTCCTGGCCCCAACGTCCAGAGGCCCCGAGGTGAGTAATTCCCCCTCCAAGTATAGCATCATATGTGTGTGGTGGCGCCATGTTCTGACCCTGCTCCCCAACTTGCCAGGCATCCTCAAGAACTCGTTCCAGAAATCGCCGCCTACCTCTCCCTCGCAGGCCCGTTCCATGTCCGAGAAGGAAATCACACTCGCCAACACGCAAATCAACGCCGGCCACCGTCGCTCTTCATCGGGCGCCCGCCCCGCGGGCTCCCGCCGCCAGTCCGCCCACCTCGCTGAGCAGCTGGAGGCTGATTCCTCGCAACGCCTCAAGTGGGACGAGGCGAACCTCTACCTGACCGAGCAGGAACGCACCTCGACTATGAAGATTACCGAGCCAAAGACTCCCTATGCGAAACACTACGACCCCGCAGAGGACCCCTCTGATGACGAGGAGGCGGTTACTCTGGAAGCTTCTGGTTCTAACAGTCAAAATCAACGTCCTGGTCGTGAAGATGACATTCCGGGCCTGTCTCTGGGTGAGCCGGAGGAGGCTGTCCCGGAGGCGCCGGCGAGCGCGCCATCGCCAGCTCGCAGCGAAAAGAGCGTCCACGTCGACGACGAAAGCAGCGTCGGACACAGCGCCGACGAAGAGACGGTGGGCATGTCGCCGGAGGAGCGCGAAAAGCACCGCAAGTTTGAACAGCTCCGCAAAAAGCACTACGAAATGAAGAATGTCGCCGAGCTGCTAGCTCACCCGGAGGACATGCTTGAGGATGATGATGACGACGAGGGCGACTCTGGCGTGCCGCCCCTCCCACGAGCGCCCAACGGCTTTGCCTAGGCTGGAATAGAGGAATCATAAGGAAGCAATGGTTATTGGGGGGGAATGTTTGCATGTATTTGTTGCGGGTTTTCTTTTTCTCTTTTGCGTGGAGAGACATCTCTTCACCTGGAGTTTTCGGATACCACCACGGGGCGTTGGTACGAGAGGCAATGATGGAGAGATGGTGACGGACAAGGACTCTCCAAAGTTCTTGACAATCATTTTCCCTAGCCAGTTCGAGATGGGATGAATTATTCTGGGCTTTGGTCTCGTTAGATTGTATTCAGCAGGAGTATATTTGTTTCGCTTAGAATTCATCTTGTATCCATGCCCTTTCACATATACATAGTGTGGGCCAGACCTGATCTTCACTCCGAGTTACCCACTTTCCTATAGTGTTGTCATTCATATCGTCATGTCTCCCACCTCCCCCTTGTGTTACAGATTGATGTGCCTTTCCGACATTTTTTTTTTTAGTGCTGGGTCGAATCCATCTGCATCATTACAACAGGCCCTTTCTAGCCAGCTCAATCTTGCGCGCCGCTTCACCCTCGCGGAACCCGCCACGGGACACGCAGACACGCTGGCCCTCGGCCAGCTCAAACTTTTCCTGGTGCGCATCCCAGGCGCAGGGGCAGTGGTGAGGAAAGTGGACGCAGGCGAGGGTATCAGGGCAGAGGAACTTGTCGCAGGAAGCTAGAAGTCGCACGAAGTCAGTCAGTGTACCTTTTGGTTCGCCCCACCAATGTGATTGCAGAACAAAGAAAACTGCTGAGAAGACAACAAAAAAAAAGAAGAAAGGAATGGCGGGGCGAGTAGCAGGATACATACAGTGCTCATAGTAGTGGCGGTAGTGCGATGCATCGCTGGGGTTGTTTTGCTGTTGCTGCTGATGCTGCTGCTCGTGTCCGCGCTGCTGGCCAAACATCTGGTCAAAGAAGCCACCAAACTGGGCGTTGACAAGTGTCAGAAGCGAGAGGAGGGCGATGAGGTAGCGCATCGTGGCGGTTGTGTGCACAGAAGCTGCACGGTTCAATACAGCAGCAAATGTTCACCAGGGCGCTTGCTCAATGCGAAAAAGAGACGTCGTTTGTTTGCTTCTCAGACAATGCGATTGACTGTCCAGATGTCGTTGCGTTGCTGTCCAGATGCATGGATGCAATGCCGTTATCGATAAGCCATGTGCGGGATGACTAAGCGCGAAAACTCCGTCTGAGAATTGCACCCGCAGCAAAGCCGTTTGCAGGTCCGCAAGCTCAACCTCAGACCACCACCACCCGACGAACAAGCCGGCCATGCGGTTCCTTCTCGCGCAGCGGCCTATTCTGGCGGCTGTGTCCGGCCTTGCCCGGCCGGCCTTTGCGCCCATTGCCCCCCGCGGCGCCCAATTGGCAAATGCCCTCGTCCAGGGTCGACGACATGCCTCAGTCAAGACGCAGGGTGCCTACAGGAAGAAGAGCAAGAGAGGAATTCCCAAGAAGTTGGGTGCCAAGCGCACAGGAGGTACGTAGAATGGCTATGTGGGCAGTTTGGGGGGGAATTGAGGGGGGGTTTCGGTTCGGAATGGGGGTATGAGTCGGGACGAAAGCTGACTTGCGTTTGAAGATCAATTCGTCATTCCCGGCAACATCATCTACAAGCAGCGTGGCACACACTGGTGGCCCGGTGAGAATTGCATCATGGGCCGTGACCACACAATTCACTCCATGGCGACTGGTTACGTCAAGTACTACCGCGACCCGGCCCGACACCCTGACCGCAAGTACATTGGTGTCGTCTTCGACAAGAACGACACTCTACCTTACCCTGTCCACGCCGAGCGCAAGCGCCGCCTCAACAAGACAGTGCACACCATCAAGCCCGCAGCCGAGCAGCCCGAAATCTCGCCATCGGGAATCCCGTTCCAGGTCACGCGAGTGGAGGCAGGCGAGCCCGACCGAATCTTGAAGCTTCGCAAGGATTACAGTTACCGTGAGGACAACTGGCGCATTGGTCGACTGGTGAAGACTACCGGCCTCAAGACGAGAGCCTTCCGAACACGCAAGCAGTGGTTCAGACACCGAAGATGGAGACGGGAGCGTGAGCTCGAGGGTCAGCGCAAGGCAGATGAGAAGCGGGCGGAGCAGGGTGGTTCGGTCAAGATGGCCAAGCCTGTCAGCAAGAAGGCGGCCAAGAAGGCTGCCAAGAAGAAGAAGAGGTAAAGCATGAATACGTCAAGAAAACGGTGCCCACCCGTTCTGTTGTCCGGAGGGTGCCGAGATTATGATTGAAGCCCGGCGACAAGTTGCCCGGCATGTAGGAACATGTAGTCATTGTACAGTAGTCCAAAAGAACACAATTCCAAAAGTATTGTATATAAAAGTGTGGCTCTTGTCTTGAAGTCGAACGATTCCAATTGCAGCCGTTTTTTTTTTTGGTCTCGGTGTAGTGAAGAAGCCGTTTGTGTGGTGCGAGCCTAATGAGGAGGCGGGCCAGGTATCCCCCACCTAAATTTTAGGTAGGGATACCTCCGACTCGTTACTCTCATAATTGGCTGGCAGTCGCGTCGGCGCGTCTCCAATTCGCGGCAGTGACTGCATTAACTGCACTTTCCTTCAGGCTCTCAAGCATCAAGGGCAGCGCTTTCTTCGGGAGCATCTTGGCGCATTGTGGATTTATTTTATTTGGCGCTGGGCTTATTTTACCGACTCATTTGACGAAACGGGGTTCTATTCGCAAACATCGACCAACGCGCCCGGCAATCAAAGTCACAGCGCTCACTCACCTTGCTACCACTGACACATGACAATCTCAGGTGCTACTGGAGATGGTCTTAGCCAGTGAGCTGTTGGAAAGCGTAATTACACTCCAAATATTCCATGCGCGGGCGCCGACAGCTGCTGCATCTGCCCGTGGAGCGTGCTAGTCTGAGAGGTCTCATTGATCGCGCTCAGGCACCGTCATGTCAACCCACCATGGGGCGAACCCCGAGCCTGCACGCATCGTGAGCGACCTCGCGGGGCAGTCGCAGGCCTCGGGTTCGTTCAGGCCCGTTTCTGGGCTCTCGACGCATCCAAAGTTACTGGCCATGCAGAGGCAATGGGATCAAGGCGGCAGCATCAGATCACCGGGATCCGGCAGCTCACTTCTACCCACGCCACCCCCACAACCGCGGGCTCGGCAAGCACGAAGTTCGTCGGAGGACGATGCTGGCACAATTACATTGGAACCTGGAAGGTTTTATACTGGAGCAGGTGAGCTAAGCTAATCTCATGCACAACAGCCAACAGTTGGTTTGTATGTTTGATGTCTAACTTTTTGGGGGTTTGTTAGAATTAATGGAACTCAGACGAGAGATGCTTGAAAAGAAGAAAGGCAAAAGACCCATGTCAGATTCTCCTTCACAGGCGTCGGCAAACAAGAAGCAGCAAACAAATCGCACTTCTCTGCCCCAGGCCTCAACTGCTGGCTCCTCTAACTCGGCTCATAAAGGGATGGATCTTATTCGCGCCGAAGCACTTCGCGCTACGGACGCCGAAACCAGACGGCGGATGCTTGACATGTCAAATAAGATGCAGAGAGAAAAGAACAAGGAGAATGTTGCGGATAACTCCTCGTCTTCTGAGGCGAGAGCGGAGAGCTCGCCAGAGGATGTCGGCGTTTTTGATCTAGGTCTTGATCTTTTCAATGCCAAGGATCCGTACATGACGGACGGCGAGAAGAAAGGAGAAAGAGTGATAGCCATCACCATGGCCGAGGCAAACCGACCATATTCAACGTATGAAGGTATGAAACCTGACAAGCTACCATGGTCGTTTTTCACGGGTTTCCAATATTGACAGTTTTCCAGAGCCCGGCGGCAGAAGAGTTTCGGCTCGCGGTGCACTCATTCCTGCCAATTACAAACTACATGATGACCCTGAACGCCCGTACATCTGTCCAGTGCGAGACTGCCGTCGTATTTTTGCAGGGCTTCCAAGTCTGGGAGGACACTTTGGGGCAGGCCATTGCGCCTCGGTTTTCAATGACAACGGCGACGGAACCCTCAGCAAGTTAGGATCCTACGCCAACGTCGGTCCAGGAGGCAGCCCTGGGGTTGTTACGACTCGAATTCCTATCTCCCCAGACGCGCCGCCGCCAAGCGAGCCAAGCCTGCCTTACAGTGAGGCGTTGAAGCGGTCTCAAGCTCAGAATGGCGGAACAAGGCGGCCCAGATGGGTACTGGGCTCAAGTACTTGGCCCGTCTCCCCATCACCAATGGAGACCCCCGTGCCTCTTCCTTTTCCTTACGCACCCTCTCCTCCCGCTGCTCCGGAATCAGAAGTCAAGACTTATCTCCACGGGTTTCTCATCCCCAACCAAAGAACGTACAAGAGGGAAGATGTGAAACAGATGCTTAAACTGCAACGGAAGCGCAACTTGCCTGAATCGTGGATTCTCGCCCATAGGGGAGGCGATCTTGATGCGACTCATTATGCATGTGCTCTTGCGTATCTGACTGGTGATGAGCAAACAGGCGAGGGAAAGTGCCATGCGCGCGAACGGGAGGGCCGCGGGCCAACAGCACGGCTTGCGGATCAATGCATCAAGATAACACAGAGCATTTCCAGGTCTGCTCAAAAGCTATTCTCCCCGCCTCTCTCCTGTGTTGGGTGTAAGTACTGGAGCCACTTGCAGCGGCAGCCAGTCAAATGTGACTGGAGCCCATCTATCTCGCTGGCAGGTCACCCAGTTGTCCAGAATTACATTAACAGGGCGTTGGGGAAACCAACTACTCCTTTGGTTATCGATGTGTCGTCGAGCTCAGACTCAGACTCGGATGCCGAACTAGATGGAGCCGGTTCTATGCCAGCACTTGAGACACCCGAACCAGAGCCTACAGATGAACCTCAACCTCAGGTTGAACTGGAGCTGGACCCAGACATGGACCTTGGTATGAGCATGGACCTCGAGCCGGAGCCGGAGCCGGAGCCGGAGATGGAACTGGAGCCAGAACCAAAACCAGTAGATGATGATGATGACTCTGTGGTCGGCGTACGGCGAACAAGAAGAAAGATTGCGGCACCGGCTTCATACTCTCTGTCTTCTAGAGCAAAGAAAGAATCGGTGGCAAAAGCCCCATCCATGGAACCTGGATCCGAGGCACCGTTGGAGATGGAAGATTGGGAAGTGGCGCCTGGGAGGATGATGGATGCGTCATCGCAGAGTAAGTCTACTTTTCACTTGCATCGATACAAGCGAATGCAGCAGTTGGGGGTCCCGAAGACTGACCTTGACCTTAGATATTGCGTATTCCAATTCATACTTGACCAGCGGACAGCCTGTTACGGTGTCGGAAGACATCAGCTTCAACGTCATGGTAATCAAGCCAGGATTGTCGAAGCATTGGGATGTTGAAAACAATAAGACACGGACAGTATCAGTGGCGTCCGGCAAAGTCAAAATTACAATGAGCGATAAGACGTTCAATCTTGGCCCCAACGGCATGTTTGTCGTGCGGCCGGGCCAATCGTGCAAACTGGAAAATCGACTCTATGTCGACTCCGTGGTGCACTGTACCACCATATCCAATTTTTAATTGCAGCAATATTTCTGGGGAGTTTAGGCGAGTGCACCCGACAAGGCGCACAAAGGAAACATTGTGTATAAATAGAACAGGAGTTTTGGGTGCACCAAGGAGAAGCGGCTATATTTCTCATGGTGCTTGGATCTAAATAGTTTTTTTGGGGGGCTGCATTTAGATGGGTCAAGTTATCATCAACCAGGGGACAACATTTACAACCAAAACTGGGGTTAGGCTGGTCAATAAAATAACGATGATGAAAATAGGAAAAGACATGATTTGTTGAAGCTTGAATGATTCCGAGGTACCCGACACAAGCGCGGCGATGGCTTAGGCAACATCGAACCGTCTCCGTCATAGTAAGGAATTCATGGGCCATGTGCCATAGTCACGACGCAGGCTATAGCCTCAAACTAGCGGGTGTGGCGGTCATGGTGGTGTAGGGTGGCCGGCCCCCAATCCCGGCGGATGAGCTAAAACGTCACAAAGTGCGGGCGAGGGCGCAGCTGTTGAAAGCTGGGGTCACGGGCCTGCCAGGGGATTTTTGCACGTTTTAAATTCAGCTGCTCTCCTCTGGGCGCTGATCTTGGAGGGGTTGGTGGTGGTGGGTTGGGTGACCGATCTTGGTGTGGGGGATGGGATGTCATGTGTGTTGGAAGGGTGGTAGATGAGCTGCGAAGGCGACGTGTGATGGGGAAACGGACAGCTAGGACTCCGGCTGGACGGAGCTATAGCTGTTTCTTATTTCTCTTGCTTAATTTCTCAATCGCAGCCACAGTTTCAGTTCCATTCATCTTGGTGTTTGATGTGTCTTCATCTCATTGTACTGTTTAGCGTCTAGATACTGTTGAGCTGTTACCTCTGCGTGCATGATAGACTGACACTTTGGAACAAACAACGCTGGAAAATCCAGCTGGCGAGAACAATGGACCAAGAGAAGGAGGTCCAGCCGGGGACGCCCGCGAGCTTGGGGGCGGTCCTAGACGGCCATGATGGTCTTGCTGGTGATGGAGACTCTATCCACGTCAATCCGGGTAGTCCGCCGAGCCCCCTACCACCGCTCACCAACTATTCAACCAATAACAACATTCAGCAAGACGAGAAGCCCCAGAAAACTCAGGATGCTTCGACGGGTACGGATACGGAAACAACAAAGGGCGGCAGCGGAGCGGAGGAAATGAATGAGAAGCAAGACTCGGACCTTCTGGTAACGCCTCACCCGGCACGCTTCATTCTCGATCCCGCGGGCGAATTCACACACGACGAGACAACTGTCGATATCGTCACGGTTCCTTGTCCTGGCGGTCATCCGCTCAAAACATGGAGCCGAGACGGCCTTATGGGTCGATATTTTGGCGCTCCTTCGATGCGAGACGCCGAGGGTCTTCCCAGCGACGCTCACACAGACTCTGGCGATTCAGACCGCGCGGCACCGTCGTGGGTGCGCCAGGGAATCCGGAGGGAGGCGAATCGCGCGCGCATCGTGCTCTACGAGCATCCCGTCATGGACGACGGGGTCATGACACTGAGCGCCCTGGCGGATGCGTTGCTCGAAGAGCTGGAGACGTTGCGCATGAGGGAGGATGCGGCGGGTCGGCCAGTTCTCTTTGTAGGACACAGTATTGGCGGAATAGTGGTCAAGATGGCCTTGGTAAAGGCGAGTCGAAACCCGAGGTTCGATGATATCTTGAGGCAGTGCTATGGAGTTGCGTTCTTTGGTGAGTTTCAATCGGATACAAACTTGCGAGATGTGTGAACTGACGAGATTTCTCTGATGATAGGCACACCGCACCAAGGATCAAGTTATTTTGCAATGCCAACCCTTGCATCTAGCATTCAGAGCCTTCTTCAGCTCTCGTCTCCTCTTCCTACGTCCGTCACACAAGATCTCCGGGTTGGCAACCGTCTCCTCTTACACCTGGATGACGATTTCAAAGCAATCGCCGCGGATCTGCGAGTCTGGACTCTCTACGAGACTATTGACTCCCGCCTTTCAGGTTCAGGCTCCGGCGACGTCTACTTTACGGCTCCCCTGACGACGATCAAGTCGGCGATCCTAGGTATGCGTCAGGAGACAATTCTTCCGCTGCAGAGCGATCACGCCAACATCGCCTCATTCGGCAGGCACAATGTACATACCTTGCGAGTATTTTTGAGCCAACTGGCAACATTGATTGGACGGGCGGACGAGTATTCCCGCGAGGACGAGCACTGGAGTCTGAATCTGGAGCAGAGGGTGAGTATTGAGGTGCATGGCTTCTTCGAGGACTCCGCTGGGCCGGAAGATGTGGATGCGACAATTCGTGCGTGGTCGACTCGACTGCCCCTCAAGGAGTTTCTCAGAAAGGGGCCAGATGAGTGCCTGTCTGATAGACTGAATGAAGTAGAGGGCGTCGAGGAGGGACAGTTCCTGAGAAACCGAGGTAGGACAGGGCTCATCCCCGATGATGCCGAAGCACAGGCAGCCGAAGTGCTCCCAGTCACGTTGAACAAGAATGCTCTGGGGATCGACCAGGAGGGAGCTGTACCAGTGTCTCCTCCCATGTCCCCGGTACTTCGACCCGTGGATGCAGAGCCGAAATTGAGGAGCGGATCAAGTCCCCAGGCAGTTCCTACGATTCCCATGGCGACCCCTCCGACTCGCCCGGCCTCGCCACTTACAAGATACTCGAGCCCGATGCGACGACCATCCCCCATGATACCCGCCGCCTTTGAACAGGACCTTGTGGTTGACCGTCTGTCACCGCCTCCTAGGGGTCGGATGGGACGTACGCTCAGCAGGTCATTCAGCATGGGCAGCCATGTATCGCAGTACGAGTACAAGGACTTCCCACCTTTCTCACAGCGGAGCCGCAGCACGATTGGCGCCAATTTCAGTAGCGACGATGACGACGACATTGACGCATCGCCACGACTCCCGGAGGCTGTGGTTTCGATCCGAAAGGAAGCCAAGGAAGCGGAGCGCATCATCAGCGAGACGGTGATTGTGGATGAGGTTGTAGGGGCGTTTGCGAAGCCCGAGGTGCATGCGCGGAAATTTGTCTGGGTTCATCTTCCCTACAACAACCCAACGTGGGTAACGGTAAGTCATCTCGCATGTTGAACAGAGGAGAAACAGGTTCTAACTTTTGAACAGAGAGTATTTGAGACGTTGGAAATAGCATACAAGAAAAACTTTACCCAGTTGTTTAATCAAGATTTCTGGGCGACAAGACACACTCGCGGACGGCATACACAGCACTATGCGTATTTTGCAAAGCCTGGCTGCTATTTTTCGGCACCACGCCACTGTAAGTTCTTCAAGAAATCTTTGATGAAAATCGAGGCTAAACAAGCATAGTTTCCCCACGAGCTAGTTCGTCCAAGAACAAGTCCCTGTCTCCAGTGCCTGATACTGGTACTTATACCTGCCTCTTCCTGCCCTATCTACACTTTGATTCCTACAAGAGACTGTTGAAGAGGCGCGAGGTCATTAACCACCGCATGAAATACGGCCGAGCTCGACCGGTTCCTGAAGACGTGGCGAAATGCGATTCTCTCGAAGTACAAGTAATCTGGGAGTTTCTCGGCCATGACCCGCCGCTGAACTGTCGACGCACCCTAGACCAGTACGGATACCCCTCGCTTCGGGATACCAGGTCGCGAGACGATGACCAGATGCTGTACAAACTGACCAAGGAGCGAAATCATCACTTGGGCGACCAGGCCGGATTTGATAGAACCGGGTCCATGAGCAGCTCTGCGACTGGGGGTAGTAATAGTAGAAAGTCAAAGACTAGCAACGAAGAGGATCAGAGCACAGTGGAAGAACCAGAAGACGACCCTGTACTGAATGGCAATGTGTTGATGGTGGACCAATTGTGGCTGTGGGCGATTGATTCACGTAAGTTGTCCCATCTCTCTTTGACGTGTAAAGGCTAAACAGGTAACTAGATACCCTACTCACCTTTTTTCCGAAGAGAGAAGGTGATGCTATCGAGGGGCCTCTGTACCAGCAGGCGGATCTTCGAGACAGTATTTTCCACGAAGTAAATGTTGACCTAACCCGACAGTGCGAGAACGCCCTTGATCTCGCTGCTCTGGCAGCTCTTCATGCTGTAACGGTGTTGCTTGATCGAGCCTCGCATCCAGATCTGGAAGTGTTTCGAATTTTCGAAGAAGCTATTAGTGTTTTGGTTAGTAGTAACAAATCATTAGATCTACTTTGGTATATTGGGGCATCGCTAACAGCAGAGACAGACTGAGAAGCTTACAAACTCGCTCAAGAATTTCCGCGCTGAAGGGTTCCGTGACAAGGCCATGGCGTACGAGCCAGTCGAGAACAGTTCCGTATCCATCAGGGCCAGACACAAGGCCGAGGGTCTGCGGGCAGAGTCGGATAACCGGGACAACACATCCGCGCTGCTTGAGCTGCGAGATATCGAGGATGAATTACTCATCCTGCTTCACTTGTTTGAGCGCCAGTCCAAGGTGATTGGGTCGATGCACTCGACATATGCCAGGATGGAAGTGCGCGAAAAGACAGCCAATGGGCGAGTCTTCCTCAGCGAGGCGCTCAAGAGGCTTGCCGAGTACATACACCAGTGCCAGGAGATGATCCAGCGAGTGCGGAACACCCGAAACGACTACGACAAGCTCCTGCAGATGGTGCAACGCCAAGCGCAGGTTGACGAGGTCCGCCTCAGCCGGCTGCATGCAGATTTGGCAAGCGCACAGAGTCGCAGCGTCATGATCTTTACGACATTCACCGTCATCTTCCTACCGCTGACCTTCTTTACGGGCCTGTTCGGCATGAACACCAGAGAATGGGGCGGGGGCGACTTTCTCCCGTTGCGAACCATTGGGGCCATCTCGCTGCCGTCGAGCTTCCTGCTCGTGACGGGCTCCCTCGTAATCGCATGGAGCACGACGGTGCGACGCTTCTTTCGGTGGCTCTCCCACCTGTATAATATGGCAATGGCGCAGCTGTGGGGGAGAGTCCTCGGGCCGGTGGGTAAAAAGGCCGCCGCGGTGATGCCTGGGCGGCGACGCGGCGGGCGGACGGGGCCGCGAGAGGAGAGGGAGCCATGGTCGAAGACGAGAGGGGGTTTGAACCAGGAGATGAGTGATTTCTGGGAGAGGCACCGGCTGGAGAGGGAGAGGGGATATCAGATCCCCGAGAAGAACAAGGGTACTACGTCATCCAGCGGGAGGGGTTGGAGAGGAAGGGGGAGGACAAAGGGTTCGTCCCAGGATGAGAAGTCGAGGGCATGAGCAATGGGGAGGAGTTCGTGTTGTGGGATGGTAAGTATGGGGTAGAGGGGAGTTGTGAGCGTTCATTTCGGCTGCATGATTAATTGCTGCATTGCCTGGGAGTTTCATGCATAAACTGGAGAGATACCACTTTTAGAAAGAGCATACGATTTCTAGATGACTATGGGGTATACTGGGTTTAATTCAATGTTGAATTGGTTTATTTGTGGTGCTCTCTCTAATATAAATCTCCTTGATCATGAGATGGAGTCGACGTAGGAAATTTCTGGCTATTTGTTGACATCGAGACTCTTGTTTATAAATAAGTTATTCATAGGCGTAAACGTGGATCCCGATGCCCATGCTGCTTTATTTACGATCAACCACTCGAATTGCTCAAAGCAAGGCTGCACATCTCCACAGGGGGTTCCGAATCTACCAGCTGTTGCAGCACTGTAGATGACCTCTTGCGTCTTCGACCGGGATATCATCAGCTGAAAGTATTAAATGACGTACTCTTGCAGCAGGCTTTGAAGTTCCTCCAGATCAGCTCCAGAAGGAATCGGAACACCCCGAGTGGATACTGCCTCCAGGCGCAGGCGTGAGTCGGGGCTGCAACAAGTTTTGTTTATCGGACGGCGTCGAGTAAGGAATAGGAACTGGAGTTGCTTCTTCCTCCACGACTGACAATGTCCGGACGAACAACAATCATGCGAACAATTGGTGGGCTCAGCCCCAATCACGACGGAGATTTCGGGACAGAGGACAAGGAACCCATCATGCAGACGTGTCATGATGGGTGTTGTGCGATGTCCGGCTCCACACAGGGCCTTGTTTCTGGTCTTTTCATTTTTGCTTTTTATTATCGTCTTTGCTTCTGTTCACGGATGCGCCGCTCAGCCCTCGCCTCCTTGTCCATTTCCCAGGTGGTGCTCATCCTGGCTGTTATGCCGAATAATCGCCATTCTCCGGGCTCCGCTCAACACTCGTAAAGGCAAACGTTGTGCCATTTCCTCGCCACCGCAATCTTGGGAGGTGGTCTGAGGGCCAATTCAACTTGGATTGGCCTCAGAAGCAATTCGCGGTCTTCAACGGCGCTGGATTGGGGGTGACGGTGGGAGTTATGGTATATGTGCAGCATGCAAATACACCCAACTCGCTGGCTGTTATGCGTCGAGCTGCAGCACTCGGCTCATCCTGATAGAATCCCATCGATTGTTCGACGGCTCCAGTATTCAGCACACGTCCGATCCAATCTTGATGGATCGCTCTCGGAAGAGGGGCCTGTGGCGGGCGCCGGGTGACAGGGATTCCCCAGCGACGATAATCCGATGATGTGCATCGCATGCCTGTCGGAAGCCAGAGAAGCAGAAACAACGGGGGGCACCAGGGCCCCAGGGACGCGCTTAAGCCTCCAGCCCTCCAGCCCTCCAGCCTCTCGCCTCACGCGATCAACAGACTCGGCGTCTCTCTGTGGGGAAGCGCACGCCTCGCGGACGACCGGGAATGGGACGCCGGTCGGCCATTCCCGCCCCGTCCACGCCCAGGCTTTCGTATGTCGTCGTCGATGGCGCCGAGTCCCACCGGCCTGATACTCTCCGGCCGACACGTGGACGGGCATTGGCTGAGGCCGGAGCATGGGTGGCCCCTGGGCTGGCTACACCACACGACGACAATATGTCGGCCTCAGAGCTCGACGTTGCATATTATATATAGATATATGCCGCACAGCTGGCCGATGGAGCCTCGAGCTCTGCCTTCCCCAGATGTGACGGGAACGGACCGGAAGCATAATATCCTCGCATATAGGCCGGTTCTCCCTGTCCACCTCGACTTGTCTTTTGCTCTTATTAACCCGCGGCCTCGTCTGAAGCAAGTCTTTGAACGAACCTGGTCGCGTTTCCTTTTGTGTCTTTTTGTGTTTTTCTTCTCTTGAGGGTTTGTTGTTTTTTCTAGTTCGTCTCCAACGCAATCAATACGTCAAGTTCCATCACGATGGCCTCAGACGCTCCCGCCTCTCCTCGCTTTGCGGCGGCCACCCAGTCGTCCACCCGTAGGGTCAGTCCTGTTCGACGCTCTCAGCCTGAGCGTCCTCCGACTCCCAAGAGCGGACGGCCAGGAACTCCAACCACAACCGGCCGTCCGACGACGCCCACTCTGGGCCGACGTCCTTCCAATGCCAAGCTGACCCGTCGCTCCTCGACTGCGTCGCTGACCAAGAACGAACGCCCACGCACACCGACATCGCCGGCCAAGGAGAGGGCCAGGCCCAGGTTCGAGTCTGAAAAGGCCAGATCCAGGCCTGAACCCGAAAAGCAGAGGCCAGTGCTTGCCAAGAGAGATGAGATCAAGGAAGTAAAGAAGGTTGAGACCCCTCCTTCGCCTCCCTCGCCTCCTTCACCACCATCGCGTCGTTCATCTCCCTCGCCTGCGCCATCTTCACCACTCAGGAACGTTGAGAACTCTCCTCCTCTGGCTCCTGTGCCCGAGACCCCAGAGGTAGAGGCCCCTGTGAGCCCCGTCATGGAAGCACCAATCGTGGCTGTCCCCGAACCTCGACCCAGACAGCCCTCTGGAACAGGTGCTGTGACTCCTAAACCGTCTGAAACTCCTGCTCAGGTAGCTGCACCACCAGCTGTTTCAAAGGCCCCATTGGCCCTCTCGGCGCCTCCAGTACGCGAAAAGCCTTCCGTCTCCAAAGCTCCTGATGCTTCCCGGCTGCCGGGCTACGACTACGCTCCCCAAGCTGTCCAGGCACCCGGGGTTCAGCTCACCTCGACTAAAGTCTCTAAGCCCTCTGTGGTCCCCAGCCCTCCAGTTCTTCCCGCTCCTGGTGTTGCGCCTCGCCCATCAGTGCTCCCTGCTCCAGAGGTTGCTCCTCGGCCGGAGGTGGCACCGGCGCCGGACGCCGCTCCCATCCCGCCGCCAGCACCTCTTCCTCACGTTGCTTTGGCCCCAATCGTCATCTTAGCTCTGATCACTGCTCTCGCCCCTTCAACGGCTCCACCTCCTCAAACGGCTGCTCCGCCCAAGGTGATGGATGCCCCCAAGTCTGTGCTAGCCTCTGGTCTCCCACCCAAGACCGTCATCACTCTTCCTCCCCCTCGTCCCCTACTCCTTCAGAGGGCTTAAGTGAACGATGTGGGTTTTGGGAAATTGTGACCTTGGTCGCTGATGTCTGAGAAAATGCGAGAACGGTGAGTCTGTCGATGCAGAGGCAGAGCGGTATACAATGATCTCGCTCCAAGAGTGGGATATGATAAAAAACAGTGTATGTGGTGTCTCTTGGTTACGAATTGACACATTGGACAGTCGAGGACAGGCGTCATTTATCTGGTTCACGGAAATGTTACCCAACTTGTTATGATTATGAATATTATGATTTATCTGTATGGAGCAATAGGTATCTGCTTGGCTTTATAGAAAATGATTGCATCACGATACTCGAGTTGTTGCTCAACTGGGCCACCGTTTGAATGCATTATCAAACTGCATTTGAAGCAGTTCATGCATTGTGTATTATGCTCTCGAGAACCATATTGAAGCTGGAATCCATCGAGGTGCTTGAACAGCCAAGAAGCTCGCATCTTGCGGGCAGACTCCTGCAACAACTCGCGCTGCAACTCATCGGCATTGATCGTCACTAGCACCTGTCACACCCAACGGTGCCGGTTCCCCGTGGCCGGGCCCATGCCGGCAGCGAGACAAGACAGGCCCGATCCTTGCTTCCAGCATCCACAACTCGACGCACTCGGATTTCGGGGCCCACCTCTGCCACGTCTTGTACAGACCACACTGTTGGCTAACTTTTCCCATTGCCCAATCACGAATACATCGTTCCACTTTGGCTTATGTATTTGGCGTTAACGTAGCTGTCGGACGAGAATTGCAGCACATCAAAATGGTGCGGCTTCCAGCCCCGCAATATTGCACCCTTGTCTAAACTTTCCGAGGTCTGGCCCATTTATCAAGCGTCAATAACGAGGCTGCTGTTTACAGGGTAGGTAAGGGCATCAAACTTGGCCATAAATTATAATAATGGAAAGAGGATCAAAGATTGAACGCATAATATGTTTCGATTCCCAGGGTATCAATTACATATTTCAGTACAAAATACAATAGTATTGAAATATTGACGTTCAGGGTCTTTTAGGGTGTAATTTGAAACAATTTCCACCTTCCTGACATCGAGTGCTGCAGGCATGTACGAGCTCCTAATAATAGGGCTGAGATTTCAACCATAAACTTATAGTATAAATGCTAAGTTTTCGATGTATTGGGTGCTTCATGTTTTGTCGCAGCAATTGAATCAACATTTCTCGGGTTCAATATCATATTTCACACTCAAAATCACTTGCCTTGGTCCTTGTTCGAGTCCGTGTCTTCGACTTTGCTGTCCTTGCTCGTCTCCTGCTCTTGGGTAGTCAAAAGATGCCCAGAGTGATCTTGAGTGGCGTCCCAAGCCTCCAGCTCCGCGATGGGTACCTTAACCAGCCTTTGACTTTGAGCACCGTCCTCGAGCAGAAGAATCTCTTGACGAAGTCTGTACCCGCGCAACTTGGGAATACCCTGTGTCCAGACCCAATGATACACACCACAACCAACTAGACTAAAGTGGAGTGTTAGCGACATTTCGATAAAAGCCATTATTGAGGTACTTACACTCCAAGGCCAGCGGCAGCATATGTCGCATACCAGAAGCTGACATCGCCGGAGAAAGGGCCCCCGTCAGGAGGGTACCAAGGCATGACAAGTAGGTAGATATTCTTGAGGATATTAAATGCCATAACCCAATCCCAGGCCCTAAATGTAGGAGGAGGAAGGCCAAGGTGCTTGCGTCGGCGTCGGACAATGATCAGCCCGACTGCCATCAAAAAGTCGAAAAAGGCAGCTGGATAAATCTTGAGGTCGGTGACTATTTCAAATTAGCTACCTTGCATCAGAACATGTTCAATATGAACACTGACTGAAATTGAATGCATCGCCTGCTGGAGGGGCCAGAATCATGATCACTGTGATAATGTACTTCGCCAAGTAGGGTCCCAGCGCAGTCCCGAATGGGCGAGTAGATGCCCAAAATCGAGGCCAAGGAAGGACACCTTGCCTGTTATCGATTTAGTAACCTGGCTATAAAAGCGTAATGAAATATGTATATTGACCTTCCACATTCTCGGACGATGCGAGATGATCCAATAAGCACAGCAATCAAGTTGCCTAAGGCGCTTAGAGAGATGAGGAAATTGAGACCTCGAGACGCAGAACTCGATCCAAAAACATTATTAAAAAATAATGTGGCCGTGGTTTGTTTGGCTCCCAATATATCAGCTTTCGGGACTGTTTCCCCATTCAAGTTAGCTTACAGCCGTTATCTCTCAATGGCACAACCTACCAGCAGCGTAATAGGCAACGACTGTCAGAACATAAAGAATAGTAACTATCAATAGCGCAATGAGTCCATTTCGCTTAATCTGCTTGACAGGATTCTGGTTCGCCCAGGTTAGCGGAAACATGGAGCGGAGGCTTAAGTATCAATTCCTACCTTGACTTCGTTTACCACGTTGAACGCGTTCTCATAACCGGCATATGAAAAGATGATTTTATAGAGAGCATTGGTAAGACCGTACGCCGTTGCCTTTCCCTCGAACGAGTTGTGGAAATTTTGTCTTGGATTTTCGACCGACGTGTTGCCGCCGAGAACCACGAAGCCCGTAATGACGATGAGAAGTAGAGTGGCGACCTTGACGACACCAATCCCATTGGAAAACCAATAGGCATATCTGGTATGCAGCGAAACAACTGGTCCTTATTAAAATCTCATAGACAGGCATGTAATCCAGTGTTACTTACTCAAGACAGCGAGGGTGTAGCCAGCAATGGCCACGCCCTTCAATTCCCAGTTAGTGGGATCATGAGTTCCGATGCTGAAAAGATATTCAGCAAACACTTTCAAGGTTAGTATGCTTCTATATTATTATTATATCATGCACTCACCAATTGCATTGGCGCTACTGAACGAAAGAACCACGGCTTGGAAAGCAAAGGCGGTTGGAAACAGCCATCTAGGAGAAGGGAATGCTTGTTCCAAATACACAACTTCCGAGCCCGAGCGATTCGGAAAGTATGATGCGAATTCGAGATATACAGCGAATGCCGTAATAGAGGTCACGAATCCAAGAGACCAATAGATTAAACTTAATCCGATGCTGCCGGTGCCCTTTAGAATACTTGATGCTACTGCCTGTCAGAAAATTCGTTCAAAAAAGTTATAGGGTGTTGAAAAATGGTGACTTACGCGTTGAAAAGATGCCTGTACCAATCATTTTGCTAATATTTAGAAAAATGATGGTAACTGGCCCGACCGTATACCCCAACGGAGAGTCAACTTCGACGGGCGCACCGATGGCGTCTTGGTAGGAGACTTCGGAGTCATTTCCAGCTTTCCCAACAACATAGTGAACGCTTCCGTCCGAAAATTCTTCTCCATTGACATCTTGTCGCCCTCGTTCATCTGCTTGCTGCGCGTCGCCGCTGCGATGGCTGAATGGCCGGCGCCAGAACGACATGGTTGGATCCCTGTGTGGGCTTGGCCCAATCGCAGCTGGAATTTTCGGGAATGAGATACACTAGAAAGGGGAGACTACAAGAACAACAGGTGCCTGCAAAACAATATATAAAACATTCCGCCTCGCTAAAGAAACAAACCCAGTCACCCTGTTGGGTGGCGAGATATATCAATGTGACTGTATACGTAATGCTTGAGGGCGAATACCAGTGAGAACGTGTTCTCTTGCCTGCATATTTGAACGCGAGTGAGCCCACAGTTGGTCCATTGTAAGGCCATCAACTTGCAACATAAGACCGAGTGGGATGCAAAGGCCTGGGGTGGCACGGGAATTGAGACAGCGCAGGGCCAATGTCTCAATCCAAGGGAGAGATAACGCAACCGCCGCAGCGTTCTAGAAAAACACGGTGGTTTCCACATCGGTAACCAGGGCTGGGGTGAGCAGCAAAACCATGACATCCCTCAACCTCGTAGCTTGTCTTTAAGCTTAACAAAGACATCACAAACCACATTTGAGTGGAGATGTCTCGAGTCATTATCACCGGATCCTTGACAAAAAAGCATATTGGGATCTTTTGTCCGGCAAATCGGATAGAGAATTCAAGGACAAATGTCTAGGATGGCCATGTCGTCATTCTTCTCGGGCTGATGCGATGCGATCTGCCAACCGGGGAAGCCAACCGAAGCGAAGCGGGGCGCGGACCATTTACGATATACCCGTCTTGGGACACTTCACCGAGACATCTGGGGTAGAAGGACCAATTGCCACGCATGCCTTTCTGCATATGAATCCATATTAGTCCAAGATGTTCAATCACTCCGATGAGGCGCAGGAGATAGCCAGCTACCTCCTAGGTTATCAAGGTAGGCCATGCCGGATAGGATCAGAGTACGACTGAAGAGGCTGACATTTATCGATCCCTTGGAATATCCACTTCATAAATTTAATTTTACAAACTCGTAATCCCTCATAATATTTGCCCAGAATGCATGACTTTGCCTATAAAACAGTGACCTCCAGACATAGGTCAGACCTAGGATGTTGCGCCAACTCGCTGGGCGGCCTTCACACTTGAAGCATCACTGCTGCTCCGAATGGCCGGCTGGAGCGGGAAAACTGTCTTCTCTGGAGTCACACCTTGGTAAACATTGTCCCACCTTGGCTTGAGCACCTCGGGCGTCTCCCACGCAAGTTCAGGGTCGCGTAGCCACAGACGGACGAGATGGCGCCTAGACATCAAATGTGAGATCGGTCAATCCCGGTAATTGTACAGAAACTGGTGCACTTACTGCTTCTCTGCCGAATCTCTAAACCCCCCGCGGGCGTGGAAAATGCTCAAATTGTTTACGAATTGAATGTCGCCCTTGTGGAAATCCAGGGATGCGGCATACTTTTCTGCCAAAAAGTGCAGCGTATCGAGAGCCTCCGCCTGGGCCTCGGTGATGGGAGGGATATCTTCTGATCTGGGTAGGCCCCAGTATCCTGTGAACTGACGACGGGCGTACTGGATGATGAGTCGTTCAGGTGTGTCATCGGTGGCTGGTTGGTGGTGCAACAGCGGGCGCAAGGTGTATCGCTTTCCGGCCCTTCCAAACCTATCCAAACATTCAGAATCGGCCCAAAAGTTTATTACTTCAGGGAACTTACTCATCGGACGCCCATGGCTCTGCGAGCGTTCGGATAAGGTCGGGCCTGGTTGCGGCTATCTCATTGTACACATGCCAGCTACTGGAAAGAAAGCTCTGGCCTCCCTCTTCGGCTTCTCCAAGCGCAAAGAGTGCAATTACATCGCCAGCGTCTGTGTGGAAAACCTGCTTCTCAGATGTGTACGCAGGAGCGCCAATCCTGTTGGCATCGACCTCCTTCGTGATGTCCTTGATGTGGGAAATAACGACGTCAGCAGGTTGTCCTTGCCAGAGGTGGTCTTGTCGGCCGCGAATTGGGGCAATGTGGGATGCAATTCCGGCATAGACGATGATGTTTTCTTCCCGGGTGTATTTATCCACTGGCACCCCGCGAACGACCTTGAAGCCGTGGCCCTGGTGGATTTCCCTAGAGATAGCGCGCAGCTTGTCATGAAGTTTTGGGATAACAAATGTCTCTTGATTGATCTGGCCAAGAGGTACATTTGAAGCTAAAATAGAGATGGCTCAATACAGCCCCATTTGATGGAATAGGCAATGCGCTTACCCTTGAACTGTCTGAGAACCTCATCAAGTTCCTTGATGTCTTCCTCTGTCAAATAATAGTTCCAATCATACGACTTGGCCAAGTCACGGCCATCCCAGACGAGATCCGAAACTAGCTTCTTGGGGAACCCAGCCGGCAGAGATTTGTCCAGGGCCTCAGTCTCTTGGCGGTGTTTGACACGTGCAAGATACTTCTCATAGTTCGGGGCGTAAGCAATGTCGGGCTGCCCGACCGGCCCAGCCGGAGTTGGGGGCGTTGCTACTGCCGCTGACATTTTTGGTGAAGCAATTCGGAGCTCGTAAAACTATTCAGTGCGATCCTGATGGTCAAGGCGATTGACATCGACGTCAAGGGATCAACACAAGGGCTGCGAGTCGGCACTTTATAAATAGCGATGCTATCATCGTGCATCTTCCCCGCAATGTTGCAATGTGGGATAAATGCCGATCCAGATGATTTGTTGCTTAGTCGGCATAAAAGAATGCATTTCATTTGTCGCCAAATCTGCTGTCGATGTCGCCATCCGCTCTCGTTATGCTGTGATCGGCATACATGAAAGAATTCCCTATGTTTCAATATTTGCTCAAAATCTACAAGGCATTTCTTTCAAATGCCTTTTCTTGTTGGGAATCTCGAAACCATGAAGGTCGCAGTCCTCATCCTATGCTTTACTCAGGAATAGGACCACTTTCCAGCAGCGATACAATCAACAACCGGACCTGTGAACACTAACTTAGACGAATACTCGCCAATACGAAATTTATTATTTGTGGACCTCCATACTGAACAACTTCCATTTTGAGACTCTTCTATCGTCCCTAATTATGTCCTACAGCTCCTAAGCTATGATCTATGTTGAACCCCATATCACCCATAAATGTACCACTTGCTGAGCAAGGAGGTACTTCCGCTTTTGCGTTGGTTCAGTAATCTAGCCTTGCTACCCTAAACCGTTCGCAATTTAAACTGTCGCGATCGTTCATCTAACATTTGCGACAAGTTTTTGTAGATTTAAAAAAGGTTTTATTTGATGACCAAGTGATGATAGACTGAACAAGGAACGGCCCAGAGTAATTCTAAAACTCCAATGTTCTTCATAAAAAGGGTAGTTTCCATGCTTTCAAGGAGCCACCTTTTTATCGGTGTATAACTATTACGATAAGTTGAGAGTGGAAACAAAAGAAATAAGGCACTCCCCGAATAAGTAACACACAGCCGGTGCGATATCAAGTTTGGAAGCTTACGTCAGCGTTCCCTCAATACATTTAAAGATCTGCCTGAGATATACCGCTTATGGTTTGAATATAGTGAAGCTGTAATACAACCAGATATATGTCTAGTTAGAAAACAAGCAGTGATCTCAATCGGGTTGGAAATCCCAGGAGAAAGTGGCAGATACAAATAGTGTTCAGAGACATCTTGGTGGTGTAACATTTACTGACAAGCAACTTAATATTCCGTGTGCACAGCCTTGGTTATAGCTCGATACATGCTCTAGATTGACTACCAGAACATTTGCCCGCTTGGAGATATGCTCTGATGTGTGGATAGAAGCTTATCTCTGGTGCCAGGGGTTCGTTGATCAGTTGGTGCGGTTTTGGCTTTGCACGCGGGCTGAAAGTAAAGAAGACAATTATGCTTATTACTATACTTGCACCGGCCGGCTTCTATCTAACACTCCAGAGAGCCACTCAATGGCGTGGAATGCTAAAACTTCGTCCACTCAATTCCAAGAATAGCATTCTATTCTAATGTTACAGGTGTCACAAAACTAGCCAAGCCGCGGAGTAGAGCTCGCATTGGACTTATCAACAACCGCGCCCGAAGTGGAGAGATCGGCTCAGCTAGCTTTGGCAGGGGTGCACAAATTTCAACCAGCAATCGCCAATCTGATACGGGCGGTTCTGCACAAGACTTAATCTCGCCACAGCCTGAAACACGACATCTGGAGAAGGCTTTGCGAAATCCTGCTGAATGCGAGTGGCAGCACTGGAGCTGCCGGGATCAGGTGGCACGCATGGGTCGCGCGACTAATTCCCATTTTCATTCCCTTGGAACGACGCCCGCGGGCAATCCGATTGAAATGAAGCACCATTGGAGGCAAAGCGAACAGGATGATCCTAAACAACCTGCCTAATGAGGTAGCGATTGCTCTCTGCGACTGGGATTCGGGGTCTCGAGATTCTAGATCCAAGTGCTGCGAACCCGGCACTTCCTGGGCCGTAGCACAAAATGTGCCTCGGCGGATGCGCTAAATCAAACGATGGCGCGGTCCACTCTTATTATTAAGGTTACGTATACTTCGTGGGGTCAACTCTATAATTCCAGTTAGCCCGGCATCTGAGAGCACTGGGCAATGAAGCGATTTTCATAACCTGTGGGGCCATTCTGCATGGAGTTGACACAGATGAACCGCAAGACTCCAGTTGTCCCCGTCAGGACTACGCTGGTTGGTTCTGTCTCCATTCATTTGACCGAAAAGTCAAACTGAGCAAGTGCCAACCCTCGGGCCACGCGTCCCACGAGACCATGAGACCCTCACGCCGGAGCGAGCAACTGGATCTAGTCGCCAGCACAGGTTTTTTTCATTGATGTGAGAGCCATGCCCAAGCCTTGGATGCCCTCAATTCAGAGACTTCCTTGCTGAAGAAAAAAAATCCCCCTTAAAAAAAGAGTTGTGGGTGGCGTTGGGTCAGTTTCGGGAACTAGAAGCTTGAAATGATGCTCGACAAGGACCAACGAAAGCTTAGTTGCTGGCGAGATTACTCTTGGGGTTCGGGCGTGCCAAGAACCTCAATTGAGCACCAAAAGAGTCGCCTTGGAAGGCGTGATTTGCACCTAAAAATCGTTATCAGTGCCTATGGAGACACATCGTTGTTTTGGGGCTCTCAAGCCGTCCTTGGCACTTCCCTAGCCCGTTGCATCCGGGCAATAATGGGGCACCATGTGCAGCGGTCACATATCCCGAGTGCCTCCCTCCGCATCGGTGCCGCCGACTAGGTTCAAGCACGCAATTCTCAAAGACTCCATTGACCTCGCGATAGTAGAGTCGCATGGGCCGACGGCATCTGAAGGGCGTCTATAGAACCAATATAAAGAGTCTGCTGATCCCAATGGCACCGAACGCCCTCGCGATTGATGATTCTGAATCGGCGTTGCTCGTAATCCAGGTGCTCCCAGACTTACACCATGGCCGCCGCCACAGAAAAAATCGACCCCGTCCAGGGTGTCGAGCCCGTGAGGGTCGTTGATGATTCCGATTCGGGCCGTGAGAAAATCAACGTGACTGTCGAGGAGAAGGCAAAGTTGCTTCAATGCACGGCAGAGGAATACCTTGAGTCTGAGGAGCATGGAAAAACTCTGAGTCTTGAAGAGGCCAAAGAGGCATGTTTTTTTTCCTTCTGTCGCCTCAATCTAACTGGACGGCTAACCTTTGAATAGATCGCCGAGAGCCTGCTCTACTTCCACGAGCACGACCCCAACTTCAACTCAGACGCCATTATCCGCATCCAATCATTCGTCAATAACACTGAGCTGTTCCAGAACCCCGATGCTCATGCTGAATTCATCTCGGAAATCAAGACTGAACTCTCCCTCCTCACCATCAATTCGCCCTACTCTGAAGTCCGAGCCGTCGTCAGCAACAAAGATGACCCCTCGTCTCCGGCGGGCACCATCCGCGCCTGGTCCATCGGCATGATATTCGTCATTATCCTGAGCTTCATCAACCAGCTTTTCTCCGTCCGACAGCCGAGCATCCGCCTCGATGCCGCGGTCGTGCAGCTGCTGTCATTTCCTTTGGGCAAGGCGTGGGAGAAGTGGATGCCCGTCGGGGAATTTACCCTGTTCGGCGAGCAGGTCAAGCTCAACCCCGGCAAATTCAACCAGAAGGAGCACATGCTGATCTCCATCATGGCCAATGTTGCGGCGGGTTTGCCTCACTCGCGATACATTGTCTTCACCACCTGGTTGGAGAAGTACTTCAATCTGCCCTTTGCGTCCTCGTTTGGGTTCCAGATTTGCTTGGCCGTGAGTTTTTGGGCTGGGAAACGCGATGCATGGCTCGCATGGCTAACAATTTTCTAGTTGTCCATGAACTTGATGGGTTTTGGACTTGCAGGACTAACTAGGCGGTTCTTGGTCTATCCATCCTTCTGTATCTGGCCCCGTTCGCTTGTAACTGTCGCCCTCAACCAGTCGCTCCACAATGGTTAGTTCAACGTCCAAGTTTCGAGATCGAGTCGCTAACCATCTGCAGAGGGAAATTTCGCCGTGCCCGGCCCTTTCAAGAGGCTGTACAACATGTCTCGATACAAGTTTTTCTTGGTCGCATTTGCTGCCATGTTCGTATGGTTCTTTTTCCCCGACTACATTGTCACCGCCACCTCCCTCTTCAACTGGTTGGCCTGGATTTCGCCCAACAACTTCAACCTGACTGCCATTACTGGCCTTCAAAAGGGTCTTGGTTTCAACCCGATCCCTACGTTTGATTGGAATATTTTGACCTACAATGTCCAGCCGCTCATTGTTCCTTTCCACGTCACTTTCAACATGTTCATTGGTGCTTTGCTGGGTGGAATAGCCATTATCGCCATGTACTGGAACAACACCTACTACACCGGATACTTCCCCATCAACACCAACACGATGTTTGACAATACCGGTTCCCAATACAACGTCTCTTCGATCCTCAACGAGAAGGGTCTCCTTGACGAAGCCAAGTACCAGGCTTACAGCCCCGTGTACATTGCTGCATCATCAATCACTTATTAGTGAGTTCTACCACACTACACACAATGTGCTAGCTAACTGGTTTTTAGCATCTTTTTCTTTGCTGTGTACAGCGCCGTCATTTCATATGCAATCTTTTATCACTGGAATGACATCAAGCTTGGATTCAGGTCGCTGTTCGAGAGCTTCAAGAAGAACGGTAAACACGATGGCTTCAAAGACATCCACACTAGACTCATGGAATCCTATCGTGAGGTTCCGGAGTGGTGGTATCTGATTCTCAACGTACAGTGCCCATCTGCTATTTTAACCATGTTTTTTTCTAACAACTTCGATAGGTCGTTGCTGTTGCTCTGGGTGTTGCCGCCGTTGCTGGCTGGCCCACTAACACCAGCGTTGGTACCGTATTCTTCGGTATTGCTCTTGCCTTGATCTTCACCATCCCCACCGGTATCATTTTCGCTACAACCGGTATTGAGGTCGAATTCAACGTTCTCGCAGAGTTTATCGGTGGAGCATGGCAACCTGGCAATGGTTTGGCTGTGAGTGACGTCTCAAAAGTGTTCCAGACTGCTGTATTAATGTCCCATTCTAGATGAACTTCTTCAAGGGCTTCGGCTACGTGACGGTAGCGCACGCCCTCGACTTCGCCAACGATCTCAAGCTTGGCCACTACCTCAAGATTCCCCAGCGCCAAACCTTCTGGTGCCAGACTGCCGCTAGTGAGTTCCCCGTGCAACCTGGCCCCCAAAAGTACTCTGGCTCACGTACCGCACAGCCATCGTGTCTGCTCTCGTGTGCACTGGTGTCATGAACTTCCAGATCAAGAACATCCCCGACATTTGCGAGAGCACCCAGAAGGACAAGTTCACCTGCCCTGGTGTCCAGAGCTACTTCACGGCCGCCATCCTCTTCGGTACCCTTGGTGCCCGCAAGGTCTGGGGTGCTGGAGCTCAGTATACCGCCATGCTTGCCGCTTTCCCGGTCGGACTTGCTTTCCCCATCATCTACTACTACGCCACTCGCAGATTCCCCAAGACCCACTGGATCACCAAGGTCCACCCCGTCGTCATCTTCACAGGTGGTCACATTTGGTCCCCTTACAATATGGGTTACATGTGGCCCGCCGTGATCCCCGGATGGATCTCGTGGGGTTATATCCGCAAGAGGTACTTCACCTTCTGGGCCAAGTACAACTACGTCCTCTCCGCCGCTTTCTCTACGGGCGTGGCCATCGCTGCTGTGGTCATCTTCTTCACTCTCAGCTACACTGGCGCCGAGATTAACTGGATCGGAAACGATCCGGAGCGTGGCTGCGAGGCTAAAGCTTGTACGAGGTTGACGGTTCCTGATGGCGAGTACTTTGGCCCCCGAATCGGCACGTTTGCTTCATAATCTTCAATTGTAAATGGAGAGTCGCGCGATCGCATAAAGCTGGATCTAAAAGGCTTGGACGCGGCTCTGGAAAGTAGATAGGGAATTTTGTGTATATACGACGCCATTGTAAATCCCGTCCTTTGCGTCAGTCATCGAATTCGCAGCGACATAGAGCGTGTTTTAATAATAATTAAAAAGTTATCAATACAAATGTATATCAACTCAGCATAATAGAACGAGCCAACCCATAGTCCAGCTTGAGAAACACTGTCCTGTATATCCATTGCGCTCCTGATGTCATTACCTTCGGCCCCTCACTTCAAGCCAGGCTCCCACCGTCATTGAAACATTGACCAGGTTCCAACGAGGCCCGTCCCCAAAGCATACAAAACTCTGCGACAATGTCTCAAAAAGGGGCGCGAATATTTCAAATGCCGACATAGTGCCATTCCCTTCAACAACCCTCTGAAGCTGAGCAGATTCATCTTCTGTCAAATACTTTCTGATGTAGCTCTCAACTTGGTGTGGGTCTCTCCACCAGCCCAAGGCCTCCTTCCTATCTTCGTACTCCTTCTTAACTCGCTCATTCATGCTTGACATGGCTTCGTTTTCTTTAGTGATATCCTCCACATGGATTCGGTCGACGAAGCCCCTCTTCCGGAATTCAAGCCTGGCTTGGGCAATTGATAACAGGAACTCGTAGTCGTAGAGGTGTTTTGAGTGATTGAAGATCCGGTCCAGCCGGCTTTGATGAGAAAGGCTGGGCTGTTCCATATTTTTGGTCTTCTTCCACAAAGAGACGGCGTAGTATGTACAAGCCCAGTAGAGACAGCCAGCCAATGTGAACAGACCTTCTCCAAGGTACGGTACCACATCGCTTGGTGCATCGTAAATACGGACAAGGCGATCCATATCATGCCACATTGGCGGATGAATGTGGGAAGAAGGCACATGGGCTTGGGAATTTGATGAATTCTCAGTACTTGATGTACTATACGATGACTGGCTCTCCAGCGAAGTATCCAGCAACGGCCACCGGTGGGAAGGAAGTGCCACGTCGTGCTGGATGGTGACCCTCGCTCTTGGTTTCTCGGATTCTTCCAGGCCAGCTAATTCAGCAGCTTCAGAAAGAGCATCATAGAATTCCTTGCTATGATCTCCTTGTTTTGAAGCTGATTGGTGGATCTTTCGGATAGCGTTCCTCAATCGTTGATTGTCATCCTGGAGGGATTGAAACTTGGAGGAATGCCGTTTGCGATACTCGCGCTGGGCAATTATCCCTCTCTCACGCTTTGACTAGTTTGAGATATGTTTAGCCACTGATCCAATAACCCAAGCAACGAACCATGAGCAGGCGTTGCTTTAAGGCAAGCTCCAACGTCTGGTGCACACCGGTCACAGCCAGACCAATCAAAGCACTTACCAGCTGAGCATCCTTCTCTCGATAACTCATGGGCGGTGACATTTCCGGATCGAGGTATGATGTCTATACAAAAGTCCGTAACGTTATTTCGTATAATCACGAAAGAATCACGGACGAATACATCCCCTGTGTTAGCAATCCCTCATTAGAGTAAGCACGATAACGTTATGGTGAAAGATGTGATTATTAATGTCTAGCTGGGGTCTCCACCACCCTAGACCAATCTGGGGTCAGCGCTTTGATGGTGTAAGTCGGATGGACAGTTAGATCAATCTTTGAATAACTATTCCCGAATCGCAAAGGGACGGAGAGTATGAGAATAATCAATTCGGAACTCTTTGAGATAGATATTGGCAGAAACATTCGGTTAACATGTTGACTCAAACCTCATGAGCTTCCGCACGTTAAGTGCCACTGGGTACCAATCATCCACTGGGCCACCAAACTTCTAAGCGACATCATCGAAGCCCTTTAGTCCTCAAGAAATTATCATTCCTCGACTCATTGAAAGAGGCTCCAGGGAACTACTCAAATCTAATTGGTGCATCTCTCACTATCCCACCCCTGGTATGGAATTGCTCCTTTCTGATGCATGTCAACCCCGTAGACTCAAGACACATTGGTGCTGCTATTTTTAGAGGATGCGATGCACGGGCCAAAAGCATTATTCTCCAAGAGGGAGGCTCGGAGGAGATGTCTTCTCCATTCTCCATCATGTTGTGAGAAAGGTCGACAAGGAGATCACTGACGGCAACAGGCATTCCGTCGCCCCTCCCGCCCATCGCACCCGCCACGGTGAAAACAGCGGATGAGTCGGGAATAAAAGAAACTGCGATGCCATGTTGTGCCGGGTAGCTACATTGTTGCGGGACGAGATGGGGCAAGCTTCATGGCCAAGACGAAGCACCTAACCGGTATATGGGCTGGTATTGATGCACCAAGCCATGTCTCCATCATTCACACCATGACCCGTGCCAAGATGTCGGACATAACCAGCGGTGACGGGTTGCCGTTCGAGCTGGCCAATTGAACATGATTGACGTGAATCGTAATCCCTTTAGCACCAAATCACGACATTGAGCGGCACGCAAACTTTCCGATAGAATGCATAAGCTACATCTCTACATTGTGGATCTCAAGAATCGCCAGGCCATAGTACAGAACGCATGTGAAGCCGATGCAGGCTTGTCACTCCGCCGGGCGACCTCCTAAATCCGACATTGGCTGGAATTGTAATACAGACTGGGTCTTGTGCTCCCACGCAACTGTGAACAAAAACCTGCTCTGGTTTGGCTTTGGGCACGACAGGGGCAGCTACATAAACGGGTCTAGCCACAGGCACTCTCCAAGGTGGCGTGTTCGGGCTCGGGAAGAGACATCAGTGAACCGGACTACGTATTCACGGGCCGGATATCTAGCTTCCCGACGATCATTCAGGGTTCTTGAGTGGCATTGGACAAACTTAGTCACTTGTGGTCATTATCTAGATCAACTCCGGGTGTGGGGGATCGTCCCTCTTCTGCCCGTAATTTGGAGTTGGAATAACTGGTGTTTGCATGGCAAGATTTCGTACTGAAGCCAAAAGTACTTAAATGGTGCTCTTCATGTGTCCATTGGTCAAGTCATACTGTCAAAAACATCTCATAAATATTTTATGGAATTAGGGATGCGCGGGCATGTGAAAGCTGCGCTGGTAACGTTATGACCCGTCTCACGAAGGAATGCGGCACCACCGTTCCCACCTCCGTGTGGCTCCCCTGGCCTGGCGGGACGGGCCACCACGACCTCATCAATCCAGCAGACTACTCAGGCTGCTTTTATTGGGAATAATAACGTTAATAAAGGATTCGAATGCTTGGGGATTCCGCATAGTCTATTAAGTTGGTGACTGAATGATTAGAAATACTATTTCCAGCCGTAATTCACACTTCAAAAACAAAAGACGTGTTAATACTGTTGATACAATGTTGGTGCCGAGAGAGTAGGAAAAAGATAAATATATCCTCTTTGGTGAACATTACATTCAAATCTCAATTCATTCTGCAGAGCAACACTGGATTTCCCCCTTCTCTGGCTTCCAACCTCCAATCAGTTGAACAATGGCGTCTGAGTCCGGCATACAAACCCTCCACCAAACCACATACCCGGCGATTTCCCCAAAGCGACCAGAACTGTCGACCAAAGGAAAGAGCGCACTCATCAGCGGAGGCGGCTCGGGGATAGGTGCGGCCATCGCTCGGTCGTTTGCTGAGTCCGGTATCACCAATCTTGGCCTTCTCGGACGAAATGAGAGGCGTCTGCTTGAGACAAAGACTGAAATAGAGAGGCTTAACCCCGGAGCTACAGTGTTTATCTACTCTGTCAATCTTTCTGATGCCAAGGCTACTAAGGACGCCGTGGCATCCTTTGCCGCGTCAATTCACGGCAGGATTGATGTGTTGATTGCCAATGCCGGCTACATGCCTAATTTGGGCTCCGTCGTTGACTCTGACCCAGAAGACTGGTGGCAAGGATTTGAAACATCCGTACGAGGTAACTTCAACCTCCTTAGGGCCTTTCATCCCGTTGCAGCCGAGCGGGCGAAAGTCCTTCACATCTCCACTGCAGCCATCCACCTCCCGTTTATGCCGGGTTACTCTGCGTACCGATCCTCCAAGATGGCAGCGTACAAGCTGTTTGACTATTACCACCATGAGAACCCTGAAATGACTCTCATTCATATCCACCCAGGCCTCATCGGTGGAACCGCCATGGCAGACAAAATTGGCCCTTCGGTGGACGAGTTCGGGCTGGTCTATGACGACATTAAGCTCCCTGGTGACTTTACAGTATGGGCTGCCAGTGGGGAAGCGACTTTTCTTGATGGTAGATTCGTGTGGGCCACTTGGGACATTGGTGAGCTTGAAAGGTTGAAAGAGAGTCTTTCTCATCATCAGTCCAGATTTACCCTTGGCCTGTTCATATGATGGTACGGGATATTGCGTCAATACGCGGCGATGAAGAAACAAGATATTCCAGCAAATAAACAAAAAGATCTTCCCTCAATTCACCCGATACAGAGAACGATATATAGAGATATAAGTAAAGATTTTATATCGGTTTAAATTGAAGCACTGAAACTGCCAAGTCGAATTGAAGAGCGAAGCATTAAGCTACAGACAGCTCACTCAGCCCTCGCCTTACCCTTGACGATGCTATCATGCCCTTCCCCGTCGTCTTCATCTTCACTCTTTTCTTCTTCCAGTCCCTCCTCACTATCCGTCTCCCACACAACGTCACTGAGGTCAAAAAGAGTGATCATCGGCTTCCAGCAAAAGGACTTGTCGTAGTTTAAACCATGGTCTCCACTGCAGTGCAACATGGGAGCCACCACCAGCTCGACACGACGCCCCTCCGCGAAATCAAGGCCCTTCTGGTGATCAGCCTCTTCCATTCCAAGGCTTTTACAGAACGGAAACCCATGGGTCTCCTTGGTCTTGGGGTGGTGGAAAATATGGCGAATATCGGCCATGGTAACCGAGAGAAATGCCTCAACGCCTGCCGTTGTTCTGGCCAGATTGAGAAGCACGGATCGGTCCGACCTATTGAGATCCCTCATCAGGTGGGGTCCCATCTCCTTCTCGAGGATTTTGACAACACAATCCTCGGTGATGCGCCTGCTCGGGAAGTCGCGCCCACTGGCATGCGTTGCAGCGCGTAACATGGCGCACGTCGACCACTTCCAATGGTGCCAGATTCCGCGGGAATCTCTCGTCGGCATATTCTCATTGATATCTAAGCGCATGTTAGCTACAACTAGGGTCAACGAGTAAGGAACGCACTGAAAAGATATTGCTGCATTTCGGCTTGCATCTTGTAATAAGGCGAGGTCCATTCAATCAACTCATGCTTCTGGCCTTTGAAGATGTGCTCATCCAGAATACGCCAGACCCAGGAGCGAAAGAAGTACTGTGCCACATGACCATTCGTGAATTCAAACATTATCTGGGCGTTGGGAGCCCAATGAGTAAACTTCTGCTTGGTTGATTCATCTAAATCATCCCAAGGAACACATTTGAAGCGGTCTTGGCAAAAAAAAAGGATGTTGGCGTTGAGTTCAATCCAAGGATAATCATCAGAGCCTTTGTCTGCGAGAATCAAAGTATTTCTGAGATTAATAAATGCATCAACTTTATCCGCCTTATGCTCTTCGATTCTTGCTTTCTCTGCAGGATCAATAATACCCGCCTGGTGAAGGAGTTTTTGGAGCTGTATACTTGTAAGCCAGGTGGTAGAAAGGAAGAGGCAGCTTTTATTTTCACTCACGTTTCTCCCTGGCAGGGGGTTACTATTCTCTGCATCTTTCACGGCCTTGCTTCCTTCACCTGACTCTTTAGGGGCTGTCGTCGAATATTCAGGTTTTCTTGTGAGGGCTTCGTTAACAGGGCCTGATGCACGTTCTGTTTTGGACTTCGGATTCAACTTTCGCTTGCGAGTGTCCCTTGGAGCCAGACTGCCGCTGGTCTCAGCCTCAGGCTTTTCATCACCGTCGAGCACTGTAAGTCGCTGAGATCGAAGACGCATGGTGGGATTCCTCTCAAATAATCACTGCGTGAGTGTGCGGGTGGGAAGTCAAACGGAAGTCAAACGGAATAATAATACTGTGCGGTAGAAGGATGAACGTCGTTCTGTGGGAATTAAACGATGAAAATAAAACAATATCCTCTCAGAATGGTTGACGAGCAGGAGATGAGAGGAGGCATTGGTGCGTATTCTTGGGGATTGGCTCCCTTTTGTGTGTACTTCTCCACCTGTGCTCGATTAGGCTCTCTTGATGAACAGATAAAGGACCGGGGTTGAAGTCAACTGGAATTGGTTGATGGCGCGATGGCTGGTTCGGAAGGCCATACGGAGACCGGCCCATCAGGTAACAAAGGGCTCTCTGCATAGCCTAGCTACGGAAATCTGCATTTTCCTGCGTGATACGTTTTACCAAAATAGGTCTAGCAAAACGGGGTTGAATACAAAGGATGCCGGCATGAATACGGGCTATGAATAGCACAATAGGCAGCCAGCCGTGACGGTCGGCGAGAAAAGGCGGCTGTCTCGCCTCTTCTTTCTGCTAAGTTTTACCCATCTTGTGAGCGGATATGGGGTCTGATTTCAGGTACGGCTCATCGAAAACCCTCAATTTCTACTTTTTAATGAGCGACAAGGTGTGATCCAGCTATCCCAATATCGATACGCCCCTCGTTAAGATCTAAAACTCAGTAGTACGGCCTCAAAAACCGGTACCCACCACCGATGACTCAAAGGGAACTTTTATCAGACGTCTAGTCAGTTACAATCTCGTTGGGAGCTTTTGGAAGAAGCGGAGGGACATCGGTCGCAAGCAGCATTGATTGGTACCGCTGCGGCTGGCCGGTCAAACAAGAAGTTGTGGTCAAAATGTGACCCATTTTGGCAAACCACTTGCAAATACACATCGCATACATGCATATGCAATGTAATGTAGATCTTCCGTGTATGATTCCAGCCTAATTTCTTTATTGACCGCCTTTAAATTTGAGTATCTGTGCAGCAATCCACGTAGTCCGACTGTCTTGCTTTCCAGCTCATAAATAGTTCACCAACTCGCTCCAAGCCCAAAGAACGTACACTTCCTTCAATCATTACATTATCTACCCAAACCTTCAATCTCTCCATATTTTTGCACCCCGTCTTACTCAGCCGAACATGGCTTCTTCCACTGAGCTATCGTTGCCTAAGAACAATGCCCAACAACACGATCAGAAGAAAGTCTACGTTGGCCTGGATTTTGGGACGACGTAAGTACCCTGCCATTGATTTCCCATCATAACAAGCTGGAAACTCACACTTACTCAAACTCAGCTTTTCGGGAATCTCGTATGCAGAGGCTCGTGATTTCGGGATGCAATCGCCAGCGACTATTTGGTGGCCTCCTCCAGGGCACGCCTCTAGCCACCTCATTCCCAAGGTGCCAACAAGAGTGGGCATTGGCAACGGACACGATGAGGACCCCGATGTATCCTGGGGATTGGAAATTTCCGAGAACCACAATCTACTCGAATGGTTCAAATTATCCCTGATTCATCCGGACTGCCTACCCCGAGGTGTCAACAGGAGCGAAAGGTTTAGGATCACATCCAATGCCCGAATGGACCTCGATTTGACAGCGGAGGAAGTGACTGGAATCTTTTTGAAGAAGCTCTGGGGGAGGTTTTTGGAGGAGTGTGGTCGTGATTTCCGCAATGCTGATATTCATCTTACGGTTACTGTTCCGCCCATGTGGCCCCCCGAAATGGAACGTAAGATGGCCAAGGCCATCCAGACAGCGGGCATTGAACAGCTTCATCGCTCTTTACTAATTCACTTCCTTCCGGAAACGGAAGCAGCCACCATGGCACTTTTTCCTGGGTTATCCGCACCCCTCCAGGTACGACCCCCTCCCCAAATTTCGAACCAATGCATTGGCAGTCTTCACTGTGATCAAGCTAACAATCTACAGAAAGGTGGCTCTGTCATTGTGTGCGACTGCGGCGGGGGTACAGTTGTAAGTTTGTGGCAATCAATTGTCTCGGTTTCTTTCCTGTCATTAATGGACAAAACATTAGGATACCATCGCCTATCAACTGTCGAATGATCCCAATCCCACCTTGAGGGAGATACTCTTCAGTGATTCGCACGTCGCCGGTGCTGTAATTTTGGATGATGAATTTCTGCGCGAGGTCAAGGCTTTAGCAAACGAACAACTCACCCGCCCAGTCCTACGAGGCATAACTGATCGTGATCTGGCCTCTTTTGCAAACGAAAAATGGCAAAATTTTATCAAGCCTTTTTTCGAGGATGATAATGAAGCGCCGACTCATTTGGAGCTCCCATTCAATTGGATGAGCGCCAGGCAACGTCGTGGTGCGGCCATGGCCCCGGCGCCAGTGATTTCTATTCCCCAGTATGCCGTTTCCTCCAAGAGTCATTCCTTCAAATTTGTGTGGCGCTAATATGAAGTAGCGAGAAACTGATCAACATTTTCCGACATGTTGAAGTAATCGTTGAGACGCTGAAGGAACAGATTCTCTCAGTCCGAAACGAAACGGGCAATGACCCCCAGGTAAATTACCTTTTTATGCACCCCCTTTATTCATATAGCTTACAGTTTTCTTTATCATTAGACTGTCATCATCGCTGGAGGATTCGGTCGCAATCAGTACCTTCGCAAGAAGGTCAAGGCTGGGGTCCGTGAGCTATCTTCAAGTATTACGGTCTCCGAGTATGGCGATAACACGGGGTAAGAACTACTTCACTTTCTCTTCTCTTACTCTTATTAATACTGACCAAATCATGAAAGCTGGGCCTCAGTTTCCGTTGGGGGCGTTTATCACGCCTTTGCGAAAGACTGCCACCGACCGGAGCAATCGTCACGAGTCCCTCAGATCCTCCCCCAGGTAGCCGACGCGGATTATTTTGCTATCGACCAAGATAACGGATCCGAAATCTGCGTTGCTCAAAATGTTCGTGGTCCGCACTCTCCGTACCATGCATGAAGAACTGACACGTTGCTCTCAATAGATGTCTAGGCCGGTTCATACGGCTGTTCCATTGAGAATGCTTGGACAGTACGAACAGAACAACCAACTGTTTCTCTCACTTGATGTCCATCGACGAAGCCCCAACGGGCGGCTTCACCGTGTGGGCCGTATTACATGCAGAGGTAACCCTGTCATTTTTCAAAACTCTGAAGCAGAAGATAATCTTACGCTGGCATTCCGGTCCAATGGCACATTTGCTGTGGCCGAGGCATCCTTCAGGGGGGTCGACCTACTTTGTGAAACCGAGCTTATTACACCGTGAACGGTTGCAGGATTAATCACACATCAATTCGATCGAGTCCCAGGTACTTAGCAGACATGCCTGATAGAATTGAAACATCCAGTTCTTGCTTTTGAGCTGTCGTCTCTTGGTGACATAGTGAAGCATGTTTGAAATCTCAATTGTTTGTATCAATTGTCTTACGCACAAAAGGGCTACTAATACTAGGATCTTGCCTTGTATGAACTTTTTGACCTGGTGGTTATTGACAACGTCTTTGGCGATTGTAAATATCTGAAAGACAGTTCTATTGGCACGCTTGAACCCTGTCTATTTAAAATTCCTTCACTTTCCACATCACCACCAATGTTTTCTTTCAGTCTCAAGTCGCGCGCCACGAGCCCAGCACATCGTAAATAGCCATAGTCGCTGAAATTTTTGCACTTACTAGCTCATAAATCCGGTCACTTCGCGACGAACTGATTTTCATGAACTGGATACGTGCTGCCTGTGTGTTGGTGCGGGAGAGTCTGGCCGCGGTGAACTCCGTAGTTCTTGAAATGACGGAAATTAAGCCACGAGGCAACCGAAGTCCAAAAAGCCAATGTACTAAACAAAAGCAAATGATAGGGTCAGCTCGACTTTTCGATCGATTCGCAGCGGCGGGGGGGTAGCGTACGTTAACAACATGGCATCGAGGGCAACAAAGAAGCTCAAGGCACAATTGGCACCTTGGCAAAACCTGCTGATACCCATAAATGTGATTATTACGACCACAAACCAGAAAAGAATCTCCAGTGTATTTAGGATGGCGTATGCTTTCAGGCTGCCCCATTTTTTGAACCTGGCCGCATGTTCGGTCGCGAGTTGATATGCAAGCACGAAAATTGTCTTGATACTCTGTTCGTGATTCGAAGTTAGCTTCAGGTAAGTCAATTTACCAGCAAGGGTCAGCTTCTCAATTCAGTTCTCCTACCATGGTGATTGCAAGAGTGTCGGATCTCGTTGTTCGCATACCCTTGGGCTTTGTAGCGATCCGAGCAGCGGCAAGAATAATGATTAGAATGACCATGGCGATCTGGAAAATGTGCATTCTGGTCTTGTAGCGCACATCGAACCAGTGGCTGTGAAAGAAGTCCCGTATCCGATCCATGGTGTTATCACTTGCTGGCGTTCCAAGCTTGATCTGTTCCGAGGTCTATCTCCGGTCTGTGTTTGTGTTGAAGGATTACAAATTGTTTTCACCAAGAATTATTCCCATGCAAAGCGATAATTGTTCGAAAAACTCTTGGGTCGGACTCTCCCAGCGGTTAGTGTTGATACGAGACTAAAGCCGTGTAGGTGACGAGGTCATGCAGAGTCGCAATAAAGTCAATGGTACTGATCAGAAAGAAAACATGGAAAATACGAAACAAAAGAGCTAGACACGGCTGGCCTTATAAAACCCGTCCAGGCACAGCCTAACAGTGCTAACGCACATGTTCATCATAGAGGTTGCCCATTGAGCAATACGATGCCAAACACCTTTACGCGTATGCACAAGCAGAGCCAGGGCGTTCGGGTCCACACTGCTCCACAGCGCCGCCTGTACGATGCCATGCTGACAATGAGGCATACGACTCAGCGAATGATTGGCGATGGATCAGCCTGCGCCAATTGTGGACTATGCATAATTTCGTCTGAAACTGCTCCTCTTGCACAGTTAGTCTTAAATACGATGATGTATCGCTAATACGATCGTATTGGTTGCCGGTAGACAGGCCGAGGGGCACTCATCACCATCTCCACTACTCCATACAGAGGCACCGCCCCTCCCTTATCAAGACAATAAACAGACATATCAACAGGACAGTCAGTAGTGCCCACGCAGGTGGCGGAGTACATAGTACAGCGATAATTTTCTTTGCCATAATACAGTGGCGAGATTTTAGTGTGAGAGTTTACCAAGAAATTCCACGAGGAAGAAATCCGCTTGTTTGTTTCCATTCGCTCTAAGGCCTCGTGCGTTTGGTTGATTATGGCGTACCGCGTTTTCAGCTCCCGTGTTTAGGAAGCTTATGAACAAAAGAAGTCAGTGCATAAACAGTAAAGTACGCATGTCAGTCAAATAAGCTTGATAGATAAAATTGTTGCTGAATTTCCAAGCGCTGGCGGTTCGATTTTGTACTCTCCTCTTGACCAGACTAGGTTCTGTACTCTGCATCCCTCATAGCTACCCTCTCTTCTGCTCAGCGCAAAAGAGCACAAAATCAAAATACATCGCAAAAGCCAACAAGGCCGACTCGTTTATTTTCAACAATCATTAGAAAACATAATTTCCTCGTCATCTCAACTCGTCGCTTTGTTTAATCCTGATTCGGGGGTTCGGCATCACCCAGGCACCTAGAACATCAGCTAGGCCCGTCGCCTCGCAGCTCCCAGCCTCAGCCTCGCGCAACCTCGTCGCGCTGTGGGCCAATCCAATCCACCCAAACCTCAACCTCGCCTTCAGCACCACCGTCACCGCCGCCTCGCATCGGCAATCACCCCAAGGGCACCCCTCCACCCCGACCTCGATCCCCATTCGCACTGCCGATAACGCAGCTGCGCAACCACCCCCGGGCTCGTCCTGCATCGCTTCCACTCGCCGCTGCCATGGCGGCCGAAACGCCCAAGCTGCTCTGGAACCCAGAAAACGTCAAGGATGTCGCAGAGTCCGTCGGCATCGGAGCCCTCAACGACGAGGCCCTCAAGTGCCTAAGCCAGGATGTCGAATACCGCATCGGCCAGGTCATCATTGAGGCCCTGCGTTTCATGCGCGCCTCGCGTCGCACCACCCTGACGGTGAACGACATCTCGCTCGCCCTCAAGACGCTCGACGTCGAACCGCTCTACGGATACGACTCGACGCGCCCTCTGCGCTACGGCGAAGCCAGCCTCGGTCCCGGCCAGCCGCTGTTCTATATCGAGGATGAAGAGGTCGATTTTGAAAAGCTCATCAATGCGCCATTGCCCAAGGTTCCCCGCGACATGAGCTTCACCGGTACTTCACGGCGCCCTGTCCTTTCGGTTGTCTATTGTTCTGTCCTCGCTAACGTGCCGCTCTCCTAGCACACTGGCTCGCCATTGAAGGCGTGCAGCCCTCGATCCCCCAGAACCCAACGACGTCCGACTCGCGATCGCAAGAGCTCCTGCCTAAGGGTCCCGGCGCCAACCCCGCGCTGTCTGCACTCGCTGGCAACGACAATGTAGCCATGAAGCCCTCCGTCAAGCACATCGTAAGCAAGGAGCTTATCCTGTACTTTGACAAAATCCAAGCCGCCATTCTCGATGACAACCCGGATGAAGAGGTTGTGCGGTTGCGCCAGGCTGCTCTCGGCTCCGTGAGAGACGACCCGGGCCTGCATCAGCTCATTCCCTACTTTATCAACTTCATCATGGACCGTGTTACGCACCACCTTGACGACACATTTACCCTCAAGCAGATGATGGAGCTGACAAACGCTCTGATTGAGAACAAGAGCCTGTTCCTGGACCCATACGCCAGCCCGCTCTCTGCTCCTGCGCTCACATGTCTCATGGCCCGAAAGCTTGGCACCGACGAGGGTATGGACGCCCTCAAGGAGCAATACGATCTCCGACAGCTCGCCGCTTCTTTGGTCGGACGTATCGCTCGCAAGTACTCGGCATCCAACACGCTCCTCCGGCCCAAGCTCACGCGCACGTGTCTCAAGTACTTCCTTGACCCCACCAAGCCTCCTGCAGTGCTCTACGGTGCCATCCACGGACTGCTGGAGGCGGGCGGTCCCGAAGCCATCCGGGTTCTGGTGCTGCGGAACCTCAAGAACTTTGACACCGCAATCCTGCAGCCCCTGAAAGAAAAGGCTGAGGGTACCATGGAATACGAAATGCTTGTCCAGGGCATTGTCCAAGCCGTGGCGTCTCTGGCTCAGCATGGCGAGCCCGGAGTCAATGGCATCAACGGCACTGCCGCCGACTCGGACGAGACTGATCTCAAGGGGTTTCTCGGGCCCATTGTGGGACAAAAGATTGCCGCTTCCGGCAACCGGAGACTGATCAAGACAATACTGGATGCTCGGTTTTTGGAGTAGACGTAAGCAAAACAGCAACCAAGGCGAACGGCGTTTACGGGGGCGGCTTCATCAAAACGGGCTGGTGAACTTGGACGGAGCATCTCTTTTCTTCTTTTTTTGTCATAGTTGTGTACAAATGATATATTTGGTTGCGTAACTTTAGGAATTGCCCCAGGGCAGAGATACTTCTACACACAAGATTCCTCAACACCTTCGCCCATTGAACCGCTTTGAGTGTTTGTTTCTAATCCCTCATGGATAGTAAGACTCCATTCTCATTTCCTTTTTCCCCCACCAACGGTATATAGTCCCCTTTCTCTCTTTTTTCTTTTTTACACAAGGAAAGCCAGGATCAAGCCACCGATGATGCTGGTGGTCCAGAGGATCTTGTCGGCCTTGAGGATGGTGGCCTTGGCGAAGCCCTTGCCGGTGTCGTACATGAGGTGCTTGAGGCCGCTGAAGAAGTGGTAGGCGAAGGGGAATCCGAGGCCGAACTTGAGGCCGCCCTTGATGACGAGGGGCAGGCTGCTGAAGGCGGCGGCGACGCTGGCGCTCTCGATGTGAAGGCCGAGGAGGGGCGCGGCGACGTAGGAGGTCATGTAGAGGTAGAGGGCGCCGGACAGGGTGCAGCCGGTGATACGGGTCCAGGCGGAGGTGCCGAACCAGGTCTGCTCAATCTTGTAGATGCCCAGGTGGGGGGAGACGGGGCGGTTGAGACGCTGGTCGGCGAGGATCTTCTGGCCCTCCTCGGGGGTGTACTTGGCAGTGGCAATGGGTCTGCGGGAGTCAATGGGTTAGCGGGCACGCGAGACGATCCAGATTTGGGGGAGGAAGGCTGCCATTGGAACATACCGAGTAGAGGTGGTAGAGATGCCAGCAGCCAGAGCGACCTTGGGCAGGTTCTGGGCGAAGAAGGGCTTGGCCGCGCCTGCGTGTTCCCAGTCAGTATTTTTGTTTTTATTTTTTTGAGGCTATTCGCGGCCATGATGCATCAACCATCACAGGCCAATTGGGATGAATGCGCACCTCGGCGAAGGGCGGCGACGCCAACTCGTTGAGCGATCATTGCGACGGTCCGAGAGGAATTGGGTTCGTGTGCGGGCGAGTAATTCCACCTGTGGGTGTCGTTCAAGCGGTCGTTGGTCGTCGTCCGTGGGTTCCCGTCCGTGGTGGTCTCGAGGAGGTATTCACAAAGGCGCAAATGCGTCTGGCCCCCGGACGGCCTGGTCGATGATGCTCCAGTGCCCATCGGGAACGGGCGCCCTCGGCTTCTCGGTCCAGCCTGGCCAATGGGCGGCTGCCAATTCCTCATCCCGGGGCCCTCACGTGATGCGGCTTTCGCTCCGGGTTGTCACGTGCGGGTAAGCTCTTTTGCAGCCGGTCCCGGGACAGCTCTTTGCCGAGAAGGGCATGGGGTGTGTTTTGCTTGCCTTAGTCAGCACGTGCACGAATCCTGTGTGCAAAATTTAGAGCTCGCGCGCGCCTGCAACTTTTTCTCTTCCTTTTTTCCCTTTCTTCTTCAGATAGAAACGAACGTCCGCCGCACGCTGTCTACTGTGGGCAGCGGTTATCCGGCAGGGTCTTTGGACTTGAGGGCGATCTGAGAAGAATATTGGGAAATTGGATCCGTCGTTAATCTCGACACCTAGTGTTTTCTCCGTCTAGGTGTCGTTTCATTTTGAGATCTACATTCTTATCGCATTGTGCCCACGTGAAGTCTGAATTGAGGCTGTGTTGCTTCACAGCTGCATTGAGTGACACTGTATTGTATGCGTAGCCAATTGTGCAAGCCAAAGTGCTCGTGCTCCTTCTCGACGCCATTGACTGCTCACTCTGCTGCTTGCATCATGTCACTGTACTCTGATCTGTCAGACCAGTCATGTCTGATGGAGGTTGCTCACGATGTTGCATTGCTGTTCGTGTACGATCAATAATTCACAGCATGAGCCATTGTCTTGCTGAATCGATGATTCCCCACGGTCATGACACAGGCCATCATTGCAATTAATCACGGCTACTCAGGCACATGCAATCTGTCCAAGGCCAGCCAAACAATGTTCAATGCGTGCGGCTGATACCGCCACAAACACGAATGCGATGCCTGTCATTTACTCACTTCCAGACCAGCGGTTGGCAGTGATTCTCCCTCCGCTGTCCTGGAATGTTATATTTGGCATCTGCGCTCGCGCTCTCAATACGTAGCATTTATTTCCAGCTTCCTGCTTTATGTAGCATTGTATTCGCGAGCAGTCAGTCTCTCTACGAACGCATCTTTTTTCTATGACACAGGACTGTCTTTGTTCAGACGGCATCACCAAAAGCTCTGGCTATAAGCTGGCCAAAGAGAACCACGGGCTTGACCCATCATCAAAGCGTAGAAGCATTCAACAAAGATGGGCTCAGCCATCGTCACCTCGATGCAACCAAATAGCTTTCCATTCATGCGGCTCATGCATCCAGATCCAGCAGCTCCCGCCAAAACAGAACAGGCACTTCGAAACATCCGTCGTCGTATTTACTTCTTCCTCTGGGACTCTGCGCGAGACACCCCATACCAGGATGACTTTGTGATTGACGACGAGGGCATGTACCGCAACGTCCACACAGAAAATGGTGCGAACAAGACCATGCACGACACAGGCCTCTTATTTGCAAACAAGAAGATTTCGGGCGACTTTTGCGAGTACATTTACAGCATCAGCGTAGTCGAGGTTTCCGTCACCGTAGACAAGTCCCCCGACGACTGTACCGTTGGAGTGCCCCGTCAGCCGTGGGCGGAAAAGCTGATGAGCCGCTTGGCGGGACCGTCCAGCCGTCCCTTCAGACAGTACACTCGCTGGGTGAATCTGAACATCATGGTGGAGTGCGTTATCGGCAAGCACGAATACCGCTCTGTGCCAATTGTCGACGATGTCTGCAACACCCTTGACCAATGGAAGGTCGGCGAGCGGGGAGGCGGTATCAACATCAAGGCCTACTTCTCCCAAGTCGAGACGGACGACGTGACATCGACAGACATGCTTAACGCTGCCCTTCCTCTATACAGACTATACCTGTCAGACTCGGACCTGGAGCTGTGGTTTCTTGACCGTGAGCCTTCAGCCCCGGAGCTGCTGGAGAAGTTTTCGCAGGCTCGTGCCCAGACGCTCTCCAAGTGGCGGGAATGGGCCAAGGCGGGGAGGTCATCTATTGAGTAAGAGAAATCAGAAAGTAGTTGGCGGGTTGTTTATTCGATGAAAGGCGGAGGACTGGGGTCGTGTATGCATGGTAGTCTTTGTTTGTCGGATGTGGCGCGGAGTTGGACGGTACATAGGAACAGCCATGCCAGAGTTCAACGATAATGAATAACTCAATGGAACATGCGATGCCAATTCATTGTATGTTCTTGTTCTTCTTCTAAACTAGTACTCATGTCATATTCATATACCACTACATTGCCAACTAACCGATGCCATCATCAGACAACTTCCAAGCATATTACCTCGTTCTTCCAAGTCATCAGACCTAGAACAAACAGCGTACGTCTTCTCGCCTTTAAAATAAAACCATCACGAGCATGGCGCCAACCTCCGCTTTGGCGTCAGCTCTGCAGAGCTTGGGCAACAGGCTCGCCGCTGTCGTTGGCCTCAGCATGGTGCTTCTCTTTTTAATCTTCATTTTCCCGAAGGGGCAGTCCAAGGCTGTTCGCGAGGTTGCAGAGGCAAACCGATTACGGGTGTGGTATTGGTAGGTTAAAGAGTTTGCCTTCACATGATGCTCGAATTAACAAGTCAAAATACATGAATATACAACTACATTGTTACATAGATTTGTCTCTTAAGCAAAATAGCATTTACTCCGTCTATTATCGTGAGCAGTCATCAAGTTCTCAAGTGGTGATTGTGTATTGAATCGTCCAACGTACATCGCTTTGCCATCCCACCCCATCCCAGGTTGTGTCGATGAAATACAGATGTGGATAATACACCTACCTTGCCATCTATTTATCCAGACGCCGGCCCCATATTCGCTCTAATGATGATATTTCAATCAACGCCGTGGTGAGGCCCACCATATATCCCACACTCGTCTCGCCATAATTTTCAACTAGGTATCGTATAGAAACAGCCGTGTCAAATGCATTGCGCCATTAGTTTGTGCCTCCCATGCCAAATCCTTGAAAAAGAGATACGGGAATTTGACTCTGCGGGTTGTTCGGATCCCAATTTACATCCCAGTTCAGCGCTGAGACGTCCAGGTAACCTCCCAAGAATTGGTCAAGATCGCCGACTTGTCCAGACGACGTTTGCGGCATGGGTACAACTGCTGGTGGTTCGGAGCCGCGCGATTCGTTCGCAATCTCTTGAAGACGGTAGATGAAGGACGGGTAGTTGAGAGTTTGTCCAGCCTGGGCGTACGCTTGCTCACGAGCCTTCCACGCCTTCAAAACAAGTTGTGCCTGTGCAGCATACGCCTTCTGCTTCATGTCCATAAGTTCTGGGTGGTACCGATATACCTTTTCGACAAGTCCCCACGCTCGATCCACTAGAGATCCTGTCAATCGCTGGCAGAGCTGGCCCGTCATGACGGCGAATATGTCCAGTTGGAAATGAAGCTTGACAAACCACAAAAAGCCCGTCTGTTCCATAGCTTCATATGCGTTGGAGCTGTGCTCGTTGTTCATGATGAGAATCTTAAACATGTTGTCTTTTGTGTTAAAGATTTCAGTCCCCCATTCAGGTTGATCTCTCATGGGTACCAGCAACTCCCTCATCTTGCTCACAAGCTGTGGTCGAGTAGTCAAGGCTGCCACGTGGCAGGGTCCGGCACTTGCGTCAGTATATCGGTCCTCGACTTCGCGCAAGTTCTCTTCCAATTCGTCAACAAGTTCGTTGTATCTCTCGATAGAGGGAGCCTCTTCGCCTTCTCCGAGGGCTGCGTCTCCCATGATTGCAGCTTCCAAGCCTGGCGTTCCGTGCAGGAACTCGGAATTAATGATGAACTTGGCAATTTGATAGCCCATTAAACAAAAGGCCATCTCGGTAGGGCCCTCTCGCGGTTGGAGAGGCTCTGTCGATCCCGGGAATAGATCCGCATCGTTGACGTTCTGTGGCATCCTTGTATCCCAGTTGCTGGGAAGCATCGAATTGCTGAGTCCGGAAACGAGGGCGTTCTTGGCGTCCTGGAGTATAATTTGCCACCACATTCGTCGTCGCATTTCGGTTTCAAATGGCGTCAAGTTGAGTGATTCGCCATCGCGATGGTAGCCCATTTTCTGAGCAATTCTAACAATCATGCCGCTAAGAATCCAGGCCGCATGTCTGTCGTATCGTCCCTGGAGAGAAACCTACAAATCCAGTGTCAGCAGGCGAGTAGCATTTGGGATTTAAAGCAATAAAAAAAGATTCGTTTTGTACCAGATACAACATCAAGGCTTGGAGAGCCACCATGTCAAAGTTTTTCAAAAAGTTGAACTTTTGAAGGGCAATTTTAGTGCCCATTGTGAAGCGGCGAATAGCCTCGTCGCGAGTGTTGCCAAAAATCTGAAAGGATTCATTTTCAGTCAGGGAAACGACGGCCATGGTGAAAATGGAGAATAGAAGAGCCTGGTAGTTGACGGGAACAGATTCCATGTTCGTAGCCGCATCCATGACGTAAGGCTGTACCGAGGGCACGTGGATGATTTTCATCAGTGGGTTGACTCTATCAAGGAATACTTGCCACAGTCTAAAGGCATGGACCGGGTCTGGCTGGAGCTCTTCGATGCTTTTGGCGGAAGCATCGCCTTGCAGGAGGAGATCGATGTTGGGATCTGGACTCAAGTCTTCAGATCCAAGAACGCTAACCTCCTCGGGATCGTCGGTATCGACGATTTCTCTCATTGCTTGTAGCTACGGATCGATTAGAACGAGTTTAATAAAAAAAGAAAAGTGGATAGATCAGATACTCACTTCTTCATGAATACTTGCCCAGATGACACTGTCCATAAATCGGACGCCACCATCGTCCTTGACCATTTTACCGGTGGGCTTCCATCGGGGAGTGTAGTCAGAGCCAGGAGGAGTGGTTACCGAAGCTTCCGACTGAGATCCATCTCTCGATGGCAGCTGAGCCGGCAGCACTGTGGGTGAGGGAATAGAGCCATCGGCGTACTGTTTCAACAGATGCTCACAGCGTGCCAGACGCTCCTGGAGATCCTGGTTTGGTCGCCGGCGCTTGCGGGCGGGAGCAGGTGTACTTGGTGTACATGTTACGTTTGCCTGTTTACGGTGGTGAGCTCTCGTGGACATGGCCGGGTTTGAGGCAGGAAAACGAGATAGGGGTGTGAGGTATTGGCGCACTGTAGGCAAAGAGATGATGGGGACGCACCTTGATGCAATTAGAGCAGGGCGTGTTCCTGTCGCACTTGATCTTACGGTGCTGGCAGAGGACACAGGCCAATATCCGGGAGGCCTTCTGGGACCCGGGTGTGGTGTTTGTCGACATGTCCGAAGGGTCCGGCGCGTTCAGGGACCAACCTCACATGCCAGCAGAGAGGTCGAAGTTTGCGTTCTCGTACAGGAAAATGGATGAGTTCGCCCTAAACAATGAATGGGACGGAGGACTCCACAGGAGGGTCTAAAGGATACGCGGGAAGGCAGGTGGTGAGGGGGAGGGGCAGTGAGGCGTAAGGCGTTGAGGCAAAAGTGAGGAAGCAATGGATGAGCGAGCGGAGGTGCAAAATAAGCGAGTCCGACGACCGCGGCGACGCTGGGGAGAATTGAGGCCAACTAGGCACAATCAGATGCGCGTGGACAAAGCCGGTGCCTGGCGGGAGGCGTCGTAATTCAAAATCGAACAGGCCCGGGCGGCCTGCGGACTTTTTGTTGCGTGAAGCGCGTGCCTCAGCCAGGTGTGAGTAACAGTCAGCCCAGTGTGATGATACGCTTGGCTTGGTTGACGACAGAAGGCCAGCCGGACAGTGCAGGCGGACCGGGACGCTTTCGTACCGCGGATTCGGGTTCAATGCAGTCGGGTTTGTGCGAAACAGGGCTGTGCTGCTACAGGCCAGGTTGGGGGGAAAGGGGGGGTATAGTACTGTAGGGACTGAAGGTGGGGGAATTGAACAGTCACGCGAAGCCTGCCAGCGGCGACCAGGAGGGGGAGGGTAATGCAATGATGATTGATGATGACGCCCACAGTGAACGGTCGCTAAGACAGGCTGTGTAGAACCGGGCCGCAGCACAGATGAAAAAGTAGGTTGAAGCTTTGACGGACGGTACTGACACTGCAGGAAGCCCACCGCAGAAGGTGGTGCGTCGGAACGACGAGGAGGGTCAGAGGCCAGAGGGAGCAGGGGTCTGGACGATCTGAGGCCAAGTCCGCGGTGCTCCGCTTAGTGATTTCAAGCAGCGTCGTATTCCTGGGTCTCTGGGCCAGACTCGCGGTAGGGCCGGAGCGCTGGAGCAGCTAAAATGGCAAGATGGCGGCAGCCGTGGACGCCGCGGGCGGACGATCGGGATTTGGTCTGAGAGAGTCGGTGTTGGCTGAAAGAGTTTGATTGCCTGCTTGACATCACCCAAAGAAGGTTCTAGCAGACCCTTGTCTCCATTAAGTCCGCTGCGATGCAGATGTGCGATGGCGTCGATGATTTGATGCTTGACCCCTGTCACAACTTGATGTAGGCGACACCGAGGCTTCCAGCGGGAGTGACAGCAAGAGGTGGGATGGTCGTGGCGGTGGGTGGAGCAGATGTCTGAGGGGCCACAGAGCGAAAGGGAGAGGCTGTGAGCTATGACAGTCTCGAATAGGCGTGTGGATGAGATTGAGGTAGACGAGGAGCCCCAATGGATGGCGAATAGGGCGGATCGTTCAATCAAGTGACTGCAGGATGGATCCGGGAAGGGCTGAAGTTAAACAGAAGCGAACGCCAGTGCACAGCGGCGACGCCGTTATTAAGCAAGCGGAGAAGTACGAGGAAAGAAGCGGAGTTTAGATGTAATGATGCCGCCTAAGGAAAAAGTTAGCAAATCATGAAGTGTCGATGACTTCGTCCGCCGGTTCGGCGGAATCATATTTGAAGCACAAACTGTTGCTTTTTTATTGCTGATATCAGCCAGGGCAGTGTGAATGGTGTCGCGTGTGGCTGCCCGCCGAAACATCAGCATTACTACGGAGTAGACACCAGGAGCCCAGGCGACCTGGCCAAGCCCAGGGGCTCAAAAGGACTAAAACCCACCTTGTTCCGGGCCAAACCCACCGCACAGAGCTCTCGACTAGTGAAGCTGGGGAATGTGAGCAAAGTGATCTTCTGGCGAATGGCCTCTCTATCGTAGCAAACGAGCGGAGTCGGGAGAGCATGAATCCCCAATGCCGTCCGTGCACGTGCTCAGGCGGGACGGGAATCGTTTTACAGTTCCGGCCGGTGCCCGTTGAGTTTTCCTGGCCAAGAGAAGGGGGAGAAAAAAAAAGGCTGAACAAGGGCCATGCAGCTCACTAACCGGAAAAAGATGGCTCAGAGTGAGTCAGTTCTGGGATCACCAATACGAGTTTTCCGAGAGTCGGGCGAATGAGAGCAATTAATTAAACAATGGCTTCTTGGCTCGGGACAACCGAATTGGAAAAGAAAAAGAAAATCTAAGAAGAAGAATAAAAAGGATAAAAAGGGTATCCGTGAGCAAGATCAAAATTGCGGTTTAAAAAAAAAAAAAAACAGGAATCAGATCAGGTCAAAACACGAGGAAGAGTGTAAGCGATGACATCAGACAATGTTTGTGTTCCCGCAGAGTTGGCCAATTGTCTTTATCATTCGCAGACAGTAAATGGCGCTGTTTAGTTGGATGAAAAGAATGAAAAGAGACCATTTCCTATCACATGGTTCCATAATCCTCTTATACGCGAATACACGCATCATACAATCTCACCATATCATGAGCTGGCAATCACTGCCGCGTTCGGTGCGATTCCAAACAGGGATGTATTCACCTGCATCCCAGTTTACTCGTCCAAACAGATTCAGCGGCCTTGATTGAAACCAACGCAGCACCCCCTCTTTTATTTTCTTTTCCTACTTTTATTCGAGGCCCCATTGTTTAATCCCACTTGTTCCGGGCTATTGATACCATCCGTCCCCGAATCTTAGCTTTACCCTTAAGGGCCCGAGCCAATGCGAGAGCACCGCCCGTATGCATCACGGTAAACACGTATCAGCTGGGCTGGAAACGACGGGATTTACGTATAGGATCCAACTGCCGCCTTCGGTAGTCTTCCATGTGTTCGGGTAGTCCCTCGACCAGCCTCGATCCCTTGCATTAACTTAATTGCTAGTGTTTCTAGTATAGTTTTCGTTCCGAGTTATTCCACGGGGCGTGTGACGGCCTATCGAAGCGCGGCTTAAGGCTTAGTCACTCACTCACCACCGGCGCAAGTTCACGATGCAAACCCGGCCCCCGCCTCGCATATTAATGCAGGAACGCAATGTTTCGAAACTTCCAGAAGCTTCTAGCTACTTCTATCTTGGTACGATTCTATTCAACAGCTCATTCCTTCGTATTTTTATCACAAATGCAATCTACGTGCTCCATTGGAAAAGGTGATTGCACACACTAACTTGTCGATGCATATAAAAACACTGACTCGGTACAGTGCTGAACTAACCGAATATGTGACTAATTGGTAGAATATGATTGTGTCCAATCCTCAAATTGATCGTTTGAGAATGCTCAAGCCATTTCGATCTACAAAATATGTAGAAAAGGTGCATTCACCACTCTCATCACGTTTACGTAGACACAAACTAGGAATTATGATACAATGTCGTATGTTTCAATTCATCTCCGCTATTCCAAGCTCTTGTAAATATTCCAAAACTAGAGCTCCAAGACCGAAATATTGGTGTGAGCCGATCCAAGTTATAGTCATTTGTCGATATAGAGCACTATTCCTCCAAGGGAAAAAATCACCTAACGGAACCCAGTGCCGCCAAGCCTAGCTTTAGCTTACCCAGAAGGCGACCCTTGCAGAAATGAATTCTCCGACAGAAAAACAGACATGGTCTTGGCTTCTGTTGTGTAACGATGGGCAGGTCCATAAATAAAGACCCCGAATGTGGGTTCTTCAATGAGCGATATGCAATCGTAAACTTGCTCTTGCCAACAAAACGGAAGCCTGCTGCTCCAACGGTCCCACCGTACCCATTATGGACATACTGATGAAGATGGAGTACGAACTATGAGTCGGAGGAACTGAGATAAAGCACTGGAACTCGGCGGTACCTGAAAGGAGTACAGCACAGCAAGGGTGTGGTTTCAACCACGGTCGCTGTTTCAGACCCAGGAACGCAATAGCACTGAAACAAGGCATAGTGCATGTAGCAATACCCGTATGTATACTAACTTCCCTTAAAGACAGTTCAGCATACTTCTCTTATTTAGCCCGCATGTACTTGGTGAGCTGCATCAACCTTGGCTACAAATTTCTTTGCCTTTTCTGGAGTTTCGATCTTGATCGCGCGGACACCACCAAAAAGAGAGAGTATAAAGCCCCTTGTTCTGCGTTTCCATAATCCCTCGCACATAATGGGGATGATGAAAAAAATACATGATCTTGAAAATCAGTCTATTTTATTTTACTCGGAAAACATTGAGCCTATGTCTGGACTAGATTTCTCACTCTCTGAATCCTGCTCTTTGTCGGCATTTTTTTCGACTGGCACTAGTGAAGTCCTCTTCTTCCTGCGAATGACTCTGCGGTGTGTAGAACTCTTGAGGTGCTTCTCCCAGGCCTCCTCTGTCATCAACACCGTGTGGCACACCTCACACATGCGCTTGGACGCTGGGGCCTTGGGTGCTGGGTTACCTACCTGAGTGAGAACTTCGTTAGCTAGAGAAGAGAGCTCTGTTGGCGACGCTCGAGCTTCTCCCGAAAGGAATTGGGTGGCCAGTTTGACTGCCGGCTCGACAACATTCTCTTTATAGTGTGAAACATCTGTACTATCCAAAAGGTACAGGTTGTTTATAGCATCGGGGCCAGCTTCACGCAGACGAGGGATTTGCTTAAGTCTAATCCAGCGCGTCTGGTAAACAGCATATCGCCTAGTCGCAGTTTTCATCTCCTCGAGTGCTGCAGTCTTCAAGGGTTCTGTCTCAGATTCCTCTCGTCCCTCATCAATAGCTGTCATATACGGCTCAAATTGCTTGTACCCGATTGATTGCCAGATGCCTTTGGTCATGTCGAGAATCTGGCCAGCGTCGGCTTTCTGCCGCTTAAACTCGAAAAGTTCTCGAACCTCTTGTAATAATCCGTTATCCACCATCTTGTCAACGCGGTTATCGAGGCGGTTGCGCAAAACCTCGCGGTCCGAATACACCCAAAACAATAGGTTGTTCCAGGGCTGCTGGTTTTCTGGATCCTGCTGGGCCGCCTCCTTGCGCAATTTTTGTTCAGCATAGTGATCAGAAGCCTTTTTTCCTGTGCGAAGATAAATCTCCAGCGAGCGCTGAATCTTGCGGCGATCCTTGGGGTGCCAGCGGTCGGCCATGACGGGATCGACTTTGCGAAGTTCGTGGAGCATGACCTCGCTCGATTCTTGCAAGATGGGGAACGATGCAGATGTGTCCATCTCAAGGCCATCCAAAATGACTTCCTTGAAGAGTAGGGGATCAACATAATAATTAGAGCCACCAACAAGGATAGGTAGACGTCCTCGACTACGTATTTCCCCCATCACACGTGTGGCTTCTCGTTTAAAATCATCAACATCCCAAGGGGTTTTGTCCAAGGAGATGTGGCCAAGAAGGTGGTGGGGGATTCCCCGCTGCTCCTCGGTGGTGACTTTATTTGTAATGATTGGCAGCCCGTTGTAGAGCTGCATAGCATCCGCGTTGATAACCTCGCCATTAAGTCTAGCTGCGAGTTCTATAGCTAACTATATGCAACATTAGAAACCGGCGGAAATCCAGCTGACATGTTGCCAGTCATACCTCGGATTTGCCTGTGCCTGTGGAGCCAAGCACAACCACGAGGGGTTCAGCGGGAGTTTTTGTGGCGGTGGTCATTGTTGAAACACTGCGCCCGAGGAATGGTCTCAGACGGCTAAACATGGAGTTTCGCAGTTCATCAACAGCGTAGCAACATTATGCTGCACATGCTTTTTTTTTCTCGGTTTCGGAACGCCTAAAAAAAAGATGGATCATGAGAGCCCAAGATTTTAGATCCCACACCCAGCTTAGTCACGTGTCCTTGTACGTTTATTGAAACTGACCCGTCTCAACCGCAAAAAATAAAAATTAAAAAAAGCATAAAAATTAACCGTATCGTGTCACACGGCTTCGATTATTTACAATGTGCAGATTTCTTTAAAACGGCAACTGAGGCGCAGTAGCGCGATGGGACAAGTGAAGTTTGAATCGATGCAGGGATGTTGGGGAAGAACCTTGCATTCCCGGCGCAATAACCGACTCCAGGATTGAATTACAGTTCCCCATAGAATCAGAGGCCGGACGGATATATTATGGGTCGTTACAGACAATGCCAGTTGTGCAATTCATATTCATTCAACAAGCCCTGCAATCTCGGCTGTTAGGCAAGATGGCTTTTGGCCGTAAGAATTAGTGCATTGAGCTGAGAAGAAGCTGCAGGAAGGTAGTTTACACAAATAGCACATGCACACATTCAATTTTCTCCCAGTATGTAGCTAACCAGAAGAGGTTGATTCTTTGCACATTACCCCCAAGTGCCTAAGCCGCCTTTGTACCAGAAAATAAACACATTCAAAGCTACAAAGTGGTGTCAGTACTAAAAATGAGACTACTTTAACAAATGGCCACGGTTGTCTCCGCAAGAATCTCCTGGTTCTAGAAGGTGGAAGAGTAGCGCGCTTGTTGGCCGCCGGATAAATTAAAATTGCGGCAACCAAAAGCGGCTACTGGCCGCCCTGTGGGCTGGAAGGCAGGGGGACAAGGGGGGCTTAAGGCCACATGTAGGTCGCGATTGCCCCTGCCAGATCACGTGCCGACCATATTTGTTGCCAGATTACCGTACCTGGCCTGAAGGACAGATGTTCCCCAGTCGTCGCCCCTTCTTTTATCATCGATCCCTTCGCACTCACGCCTGAGCTCTGCAAGCTAGGCTTCCTCCTCTCTTTTCTTTCTTTCGTCCTTGGATGAAAAAGTCCAATTCTTCTTTTCTGTCCCTCCCACCGTCACCATGAGTTCCCGTAAGTCGCCCCTTTGGATTGCCTGATGCGCCGAGCTGTCAGAGCTCGTCTGAGCTTGCAAGCTGGCCAATTTGCGCCATCACGACACGCGACACCGCAGGCGCAATTGATGCCACCTTATCCCTACGCGCTTGGCGACGATCGGCTAACGTGTGATGTGATGGACAGTCCGATTCCTCGACCTGGTCAAGCCGTTCGTGCCGTTCCTCCCTGAGGTTCAGCAGCCGGAGACCAAGATCCCCTTCAACCAAAAGTTGATGTGGACGGCCTTGACCCTCCTCATTTTCCTGGTCATGAGCCAGATGCCCCTTTACGGAATTGTCTCCTCCGACAACTCGGATCCTCTATACTGGCTGCGAATGGTCATTGCGAGTAACCGTGGTACCCTGATGGAGCTGGGTATCACCCCCATCATCTCCTCCGGTATGGTCTTCCAGCTCCTTGCTGGTACCCACATGATCGATGTCAACCTTGACCTCAAGTCCGACCGCGAGCTGTACCAGACCGCCCAGAAGCTCCTTGCCTTCATCCTGTCTGCCGGTACCGCCACCGTCTACGTCTTCAGCGGTCTCTACGGCCCTCCCTCTGACCTTGGTGCTGGCATTGTCTTCCTCCTGATCCTCCAGCTGGTTGTTGCCGGTATGATTGTCATTCTCCTCGATGAGCTCCTCCAGAAGGGCTACGGTCTTGGCAGCGGTATCTCTCTGTTCATTGCCACCAACATCTGCGAGTCCATCATGTGGAAGGCTTTCTCCCCCACCACCATCAACACTGGCCGTGGCCCCGAGTTCGAGGGTGCCGTCATTGCCCTCTTCCACCTCCTCATGACCTGGCCCAACAAGCAGCGTGCTCTCCAGGAGGCTTTCTACCGCCAGAACCTCCCCAACATCATGAACCTCCTGGCCACCATTGCCGTCTTCGCCGCCGTCATCTACCTCCAGGGTTTCCGTGTCGAGATCCCCGTCAAGTCTTCCCGACAGCGTGGTGCCCGCGGTTCTTACCCCGTCCGTCTCTTCTACACCTCCAACATGCCCATCATGCTGCAGTCCGCTCTCTCTTCCAACATTTTCCTCATCTCTCAGATGCTCTACTCCCGCTTCTCTGAGAACCTCCTTGTCCGTCTCTTCGGTGTCTGGGAGGCCAAGGATGGTTCTTCGCAGCTCCACGCCGTCTCCGGTCTTGTCTACTACATGTCTCCTCCCCTGAACATCAAGGAGGCTCTCCTCGACCCCATCCACATGGCCGCCTACGTCGCTTACATGCTCGGTGCCTGCGCTCTCTTCTCCAAGACCTGGATTGAGGTCTCTGGCTCCAGCCCCCGCGATGTTGCCAAGCAGCTCAAGGACCAGGGTCTCGTCATGGCCGGTCACCGTGACCAGAGCATGTACAAGGAGCTCAAGCGCATCATCCCCACTGCTGCCGCTTTCGGTGGTGCTTGCATTGGTGCCCTCTCCGTCACCAGCGACCTCCTCGGTGCCCTTGGCTCCGGTACTGGTACCCTCCTCGCTGTCACGTAAGTTGTCATAACTCGTCACCATTTAAAGCTTCAGCAACTAACCCAATCACAGTATCATCTACGGTTACTTCGAAATTGCCGCCAAGGAGGGTGATCTGTCCGGAATGAAGGGCATGATCATGGGCTAATCGGTGACTATTACGATCCAGTGACGTAGCCATGAATCATTGGGGTCCGGCGTTGACCGGAACCAACGTGTATCAACAGAACCCAGAGAAAAGAAGAAAAGAGAAATAGTTTATATAAGGTTTTCCTTTTTTCCTTTGCGACTAAAAGCAAATCTAGGGGAGTCGGAGGAGTGAGGTCAATTTGGGTTGGAAAGGGCATTCGGGCGGCGATCTAGGGCTGTCAAGATTATAATCTGGTATCGTGAAAATCTGTCTTCGTGCGTTATTAGCAGTTTGAGAAGAGCCGCCACGACGGAACACCCATTCTGAAAGGTGGTCGTGGAAAGGATTCATTGTACCTAAAGGCCATTTATGAATGACAGAATTAATACCATCCATTTTGTCGCATATATGCTGTACTAGTGCGCCTTGATATAAGGAGGGGTCTGTGTTGAAAGAACGATATATGACAATGGACGAGCCCAGATGCGTTGGTGGTCAATCCCGGTGAAAAGTTTTTACCAATCGCTGCTGACCGGTTTCGATACATGAATATGTTCTGTTAACTGTTCCATCCTCGGCATGTGATTTCGAGAGCGGATGTGTCATCGAGATGAAAAAGATAAGATGGGACGTATCACTGTAGGGTAGCACAATGCAGGGCCAGCAAGGCTAGTTGGTTGGTTACATGCGCAGCTGACATGCAGGCTTGAGACTTACCGATATCTTTATTCGATCAAGGAGGACTTGTAAAAGGAAATATAGACTGGGGTATGGCCCGGTGAGGGAGGGGGACTCATCCTCGCCGGTGTCGCAGCGATTGATGCAACGCCATCAGCACGGTCGATGACGAGGCCGAAGTGTACAGACACGACTGCTTACATTCTAGGAGACATACATATCAGCGGGGCATGACTTATGATTTGTGCATAAGCATCCATTTTTTACCTTGGAACCCCGCCGGATACTTCCTGTCTCGTGTACACAGTTGATGTGACCGGGAACATGACCCGAGCGGCCTTGTGGATTGAGGTCCAACTTATGATGGTTGACTACTGAAACCAACCACCATGACCCGAAGAACCATACCGCAACTGTAAATGCCCCGCCCATTTACACTCTATAGGCATTAGTCAACTACACCTTTCCCACCCACAAGCTATGCTCTGCCTGGAAATAAGTTGGTTGCGTGCTCAGCTGGAGTCATAGCTTATCATGGCCATCCAGGGGACCTTTGTGCAGATCCGGCACCCACGAGTTTCCCTCAAAGGCAGGTCCATGAAACCACCCGCTGCAAGGCGGCACCCCCCCTCCCCCTCTTCTCCATGACTTCGAATCGAACTATTACCAACGCTTGCGCATCAACCCATCCCAGCCCTTGCTAATTCACATGACCTTGCAGAGGCAATCAGGAGCGTTGCAGCACGCCACGCGAGGAGCAGACTTGCAGAATGAGGAGCCCGGTGATCCGAGGGTCGCACAAGAGACAGCCAACGGGACGATACATATTAGCAGAGCCGTTGGCATCGAGGCCAACCCACCGGCGCGGGCAATTGGCCAGCTGCAAGCTGCAACGCAGAAGCCCGCATGCACGGCTCTCTCTGCAACAAGGGTTCGACCTCATCACGCGGCGAGCAATTTCGGGAGCCCGACCTCCCTCACTGCTGGCCACACACCGCACACGCAGGTTCCCCCTTTGGGAGTTCGTCGGGCAGCTCTGTCGTCTCGATGGCTGCGGCCTCAGCGAGACGACGACACACCGCGCCTTGGCCAGGGCCCCATTGGTCGGTCAGGGACGGCCGGTGTGAGCGAGGTAAGTGGGGGTTTGCTCATTATGGGCGGCGGGACGAAGGGGGGGGGGGC
>NAGG01000091.1:0-140500 GCA_003031705.1 Calonectria naviculata
CCGTTACACCACATCGGATGTTGTTATTTGATGTTGAACCGGGATCTTAATGCTGTATATCAACCACGCCCTTCATCAATCCACAAAGTACCACTTCGGGACTCCATCTTTTAAATCCCCCCAATAACTTTCTCGTGGAACAAGTTGATCTAACCAGTGATTCTATTCCATGTATTGTGGACGTCCTTTAGGAATACTAAACATCCCCACATGCTCTTCAAGTGGATTGTTCGGACACAAGGTACCAAAATTACCGTTGGATCATCAGCATCCAACATGGGTATCAATTTCAGCTCGCAGCCAGTTTTGCTCTTGCCGCTTGCAGTGACCATCTAGGCTCTAAGCGACTTTCTGTCGCGTCTAACATTATATGACTTCTATTTTAGAGATGGTAGTCCTCCTTTCTGCTAACTTTGACTCCACGTCGCTCCCAAACACCATCGATGCCCATGTCTGCTTGGCCACTGTTGACACCGTTAGCTAAATTTCCTGTCTTTGTTGCTTGTGTCGGACACTTACTCATCCTTCATGTTGACCCAGGGCTCAGTTTGGCCCTCCTTGGCATTGGGGTTTCTGAAAATCATGTTCTTGGTCTGCAAAGATTGTTAGCGTTCAGTTCGTACACTGCCGAGATGCCAATACATACCAAACCCAGAGTAAGGTGGATGGCGGGAGGGTTGACGACAATATTCTCGGTTGGCTGCTTGCCCTCAATCATGGCGATAATGTTCTGCGCCACAACCTGGGCCTGTCCCACTCCCGGGCGGGCGGCCTTGTGGGCTCCGCTATCGGCAATGTCGCCGGCAGCATAAAAGTTGGGGTACTTGGGGTCCTGGAACTGCAGCGTCGGGAGAACCTTGATGAAGCCGTTGGCGGGATTCACGATGGAGTCGGTCGAAGACTGCTCGAGGTCCTTGAGGAACTGGTTGTTGGGCGTCTGGCCCGTGGCGGGAATAATGAGGTTGGTCGAGACCTTGCGGCCATCCTTGAGCTCCAGCTCAAATTCGCTTCCATCGGTAGGGAAACCACCTGGCGGGACAACCGCACGGGTGCCAGTAATAACACTATTGCGGATTTTGTCAGTACGAGCACGACACATAAAGAGGGGAGTGCGGGGTCTTACTTCACTCCAAGCTCCTTGAAGCGGTCTCTAATAATTTCGTCCATCTTGGGGTGGTAAAGAGGCATCAAGCGATCCCGAGAGTGAACCAGCGTCACCTCTTTCTCGGGGTAAATCTCCTTCAGATCGGTCGCCATCTGGACGCCCACGGCGCCACCGCCGACGAGGACAATCGACTTGGCATTCTTCACCTTTTCTTGGTAATTCTTAAAGTAGTCGATGGACAAGGCCTTCTCGTCGTGCTCCATCGAGCCAGGAGGCGAAAGGCGAGTGCCTGTGGTGACGACGACATAGTCGAATGGGACCGTAGTTGATCCCTGCCAAGCTCGGTCAAGAACCACATGGTCCTTTGTTAGAGAGATGGCCTTGGCTCTAATAATTGAGTGCTGAGAGGGGTCTTGAGCAGAAGAGAATGCGCCCGAGTAAGGGATAAATGCCTTGTGCTCATGGGTTGGCAGGATGGCGAATCGAGGCTATTGTTGTTAGTCCGGGATGTGCACATGCGATGTCGGAACACTTACAAAGGCAAAGAGATGGTGGAAATGGCTGTGCGGCTCAACCAAAAGCACCTGTCAAATAATTAGAACTGTTCTTCCGATAAAATACGGTCATTTTGTAGCCGTATCAACTTACTCGGTGAGTCTTGGGAAGCGCCGTGGTCAATTCTTTGACGGCAGACTAGACAATTGTTAGCTCTCTGTTCAGTGAGGCAGCAGCCAAGCGCGACATACCAGTCCCACGTAGGACCCGCCCAGCACAATGACATTCTTGAGACCTCCAACCATGGTGACGGATATTCGTATGCTCGTATTCTCAGGAGTGATTATCAGATCAGATAATGCAAAAGAACCAAAATAGAAACAGGGCAAATACGTCAATAAACGTTCGTTCCCAAGGCCCTTTTATGTCGACGGACGGATGTGCGGCAATACGGATATGCGGAGGTCCGACGCTTGTTCCGAGGTCGGCAATTTGGGTCGGGCGCGGCCATTACCAACTCGCGCGCGCGTGGTGAATTGCTGGAATCGGAGCTCGTGCGTCCGATTCATGTCGAGTGGCGTCTTGACCGATCTTGTTAATAGGTTGGTTGCGAGATTGTGTTACGCAAAATGTCCCGCATTGTCTGGCTCAATTATTCCGAAGTGGACCACTCTTCCGGTAATCGCTCTTACAAGAGGCCTTTCACTATCCCAAAGATGAGCATTCATTCCGTAATCAATATCCCGACTTGTGATTAATAATAAACTTCCGGAAACTCCTATTAATTCCAGGCGAAACATGGAGAAGCGCTGGCGAAAGTCAAATTTGCATCCGATCGGCGTTTTCTCTAGGGTAGCTGACGTGGACTTCCAAGCTGTGGCCAGGTTGAGTCGGATCTATGACGGATTTGCTCGGACATTTCAAATGATGCTCTTGATTGAAGTCAACTAAGTTTCACACTGCTTGGTGTATCTTTTCGCAGTCAAATACCCTATGTGCTAGATAGATTCTTCCAGAGCCTCATGGACCCGTAGTAGGTGACCCACCAACTCCCCAACTTGCCCCGAACGTTCGGATAGAAATCTGTCGCCCCTTGACCTGGTTGTTAGTGGACATGGGCATAATCTGGGGTACGACTGAGTATTGATTGTCTCAATAGGCTTAAAAACACAACCGGAAGTTTGGGCATGAGCAGGCGTGGCCTGGACCCGTTCCGGTGGGGGAGGGGCCGGCTACGCCATGATCTCGGAACCCGGATCACTCTAATGGAAGAAAAGCCGGCCCACAATCTACTGCCGGAGCATTTCGAACTGGTTGGCAGTGAAAATGGGATTCTGGTTGGTCCAGATCATTGGTTTTGTCTCGTTGTGGTTGGAAACAGGGGCCCAGGTCGAAATGAGTTTGGGCTAAGTTCAAACTGCCATGCGGGACACACTCGTTTCAAAGCTTGTGTCCCACCCGTGATTAGCGACAGATCGATCGAAGTAGGATATGATACATGCAGACTACAACGTCTGCCAAGAGCACGTCAAAGTTGAACGCGTTTAAAGCCCTGCAATCTTCAATTTCATGCATCGTTTGATTGGCCCCGAGTAAAGATCCCAAAGAGGCTTAGCGACTGCATCATCGCTCCGCTCCAATTGGGTCGGTCCGAAATTAGCGCTGACCTATCTCGTCAAAACGTCTTCAAACGTGTCACCGCACTCTGGGGGGCAAAACATTTCCCGCCCACTTTCAGCCGCGAGAACCAGGGGATCGGGATTGGCGGTTGCATCGCATCTTCGTCAAAACCATGGCTCCGAGTGGATGTTCCCCAGAAAACGGGCAGACGAAGGGCGCCTCGGCGGCGGCCCTTGCGCCCAGATCCCGGAAGACTCATACGCGGAGCCGGACTGGCTGTCTGCCCTGCAGAAAGCGGCACATGAAGTGTGACGAGAGTCGCCCAGCGTGGTCAGTTCGTCCGGTTTGGGGTCCCATAATCCGTCCGGCCCGCAGGACCCATTGGTCAGGAGGAGAATGTGGCTGACAGATGGTCCCTATTTAGCGTCAACTGCCTGGATGTGGACAGAGCCTGTGCATATCCAACCCCAGGGCTGCCACTTCGGGAGCGCAAGAAGACCAAGGACGCCTGGCTACCCGGCGAGCATCAGCCATGGCTACCTGGAAAGCAACACACATGGGTGGTTCAAGCCCCCAAGATGCAAGTCATGGCATCCCGCAAGGCAGATCCTTTCAACTGTCTTCCTGGATCCATGCCTTTCCGATCAACTGAGCTGTTTCATTACTGTAAGTGCCTGCATTTCGTGAGACATGCGTATTCCGGCCAATCGTGATGCCATCTGATACCCTGACTGCAGTTTGCAACGCCGATGCAACTATCGACTGGGATGCGAGTCGTAAGCACGATGGGTACGTTTGCTGTTCTTATCGCTCCTTGCACCCACTGATACTCGGGTGAATAGCCTGGCCCTGGCGACCCAGGATCCAGATGCACTGCGGAGCGCCATCCTCTTCGCCGCGCTGCATTATACTTGGAGGGTGGGCGATATGCAGAATTTCGAGTCCACTTTTCTTTTCCACAAGATCGAAGCCATGAGACATCTCAATGGCTGGCTCAGGGACCTGCAGCCCAGGCTGGCTACCGCGTGCATCCGAGAGATATGCACACTAACATTTACAGAGGTGAGGCTGTTCGATTCGACTTGTTATAGATTGGTCTAACCTATTCCAGTGCTGTCTTGGCAATGTTCCAGCCGCCGAAACACACATCGACGGTCTGATGAAGTTTATGGACCACAACAAACCGTTAATGCCTAGAAATAAAATCGAGTTTGGTGTAGAAGATGAATTTGCAAATAGATATCTAATTATGTGGGTAATCCCTTTTTACTTTTTGATGCCCGCCTAACGTTTTAGAACATACAACTTCCTCCACGGAGTAAAGAGCCGGCTAAACGACAATCTTCAAACTGTCGGCGCTAGAGGACTCGACGATAATACAGATCCCACTGAGGCTGAAAGGTTTATCCGCACCTGGCACTCAAAGGAGGTCGAAGGATCAAAGCTTAAACTGAGATCTATGAGGCTGTTGCCCACCTTCTTCAGCATTCCCTCAGAAGATACCAAATTTCAAGATATTGATGGATTTCCGATAATAGACTGCACACGAGAGTTAACGCATATGGCCGACCTCAGAAGACACAAGGACTCGCCTCTTTTGTATGAGGGCGGCCACCTCAACCAGCTATGGCTTCAAGGTGCCGCCACTAGGCTGCTACTTGACATGGTCAACTTGCACATGCAGTCCATGTATACTGGCAGGAAGCCTGCTGCGCCAAAGAACTACTCGAAAGGGTTCATGGTCGCTTGGTCTGGCGTTTCAGCAGCAATGGGACTATACCTAAACGTGATCCTGGGCATATGGAACGCTGGACAGCCTATAGAAGATCGACTACATCGCCGAGTTCTCTATATTCTCAAAACGGATCTCGACAGGGAAGATTATTTAATGGAGTCTGGTGACACGACCTCGTCCGACTTTTGGTTATGGAGAGCCTTCTTGGGAGCGTTTAGCATTGCAAAGCAACAACAGCTTGCGAAGCAACCCCAGTCGCGTGCTCTTGAACCAATTTTTGCGAGATTTATACAAAAGTGGATCCTGATAACCGGATCGACACAGTGGCCGGAAGCGAGAAGACGCTTAGAATCCATCGTGTGGCCTCGCTATTTTGATGATGAGAATTTGGCTAGGGCTATCTGGGAGAACGCCATGCTGACACTTGAGATACAGCTCAAAGCGACAAATGATTAGCATCTAGCGAATGTACCAGATGAAAAATCATGAATTTAATGAACGAAAACCTGCACCAGGGGCTGAGGGTTGGCTCCCCTTACCAATTGGCGAAGCTCAAGTAACTCTGTATTTTCACTTGGCTCGCATTAAAAAGCACTGGTACTATTGTAAGAAATGACGATTTATTTTTTCACAACTGAGCTAGTAAAAGTGAATGTAAAACTTTCTCCTCCCTTAAAACGAGTCGAATGGTGAGTTCCACCGTGGCATCGTCGCCCACTCCTGATCGAGTTGGACTATGTCATCGGCCAGTTTCCGCAAGGCTTTTTTCCTATCCGACACAGGTTTGCTGTCACCTGGCTGGTCCTCCGCTGCTTTTCTCGCAGCCTCGCCCGAGTATTGATCCTTGAGTAACCCCAACAATTCATTGACAGCTCTGTTAGTCTTGGCTTGGGTGATCATGAATCTGCTCTTCATAAAGGAATCCCATCCGGCTTTGAGTCCCTTTGGTTGCCACGGCTGCCACGGGCTCGGGTGTGGCGGGTTTTGGGGCAAGACCTGTGTGTCGAGTTTTTCGAGAACGTTGCCGATGCGATTCTTTTGGTTTCGCAAAATTTCCATGATGTGCGGGTCATTATGATACATGCGTGAGCCGACTAAAGCGCGCAAGGCCTTGAGCAAGCCGCGAGCTTTCTCTGGGTTCTGGATGAGGAACTTGCTGTCATGCCAATTGCTGGGGTTGATGATATTCCAGTCGGACCCCCAAGCCTTTCCCTTCGCTGGGGTGTTGATACTGCCTTCTAACAAAACGTACTCATCCACATGCCAACTAGTGCCTGGGAACTGTTGAGCAATGTGGTCTAATGGCTTGCGGCTGGCGCCGACCCCTGCTGCAGAGTCTAGGCCGGGGATGACGACCTGGTTGTTCCATTGCTCGTCGACCAATTGACAAAAATCGACTCTGCCGCTGGCCCGCTGACTTGGATCTGGGTGCTCAAAGTCGGCGTTGAGGTCAGCGTTGAAAAACTCAAAGAAAAATTTTATCAACTGAGCCTCGAGGACATGTTCAGAATGATAAGTAGTTCCCGTCACCCTAACTTGCAAGGGAGCACCAAACGAGTAGTTTCCACAGTCATTTGGAGCCTCAAAGCCGTATGCAAGTGCTGTATCTTTTATATCCCCATACCGCGGGTACTGGAAAGTAGCTTTACGTGTGCATGCGTATATTGTCTTGGGAGCACTGCGTTTGTCTAGCTCATGCATTTCTTCAGCAATCCCGTTGTATGATATCGACTCATCAATATCTCGCCTTTTCAGATAGTTGTCGTAGTCCTCATTCAAGTATTTATCTTGATCCCAGGCCGGTTCAACATCGCTGCAAGAGAATCCGCCCTCGCCGCTTTCATCAGGATCTTTGGGGCAGAAATAATGGCCAATTGGGATGCTGAACGCTGGGCCATGTACGCTTGCCCTTTTTTCTAGACCGCGTCTCTTCGGTGTTGCTTTGGAAGTTGCTGCATCACCAAAGCCATTGAGTGTAGAGTAGTTCAAGCCAGAGCCTGGGAGATCTAATCCCCTCTTCGTTGGTATGGAGCCGAGGTCTGGGCAGGTGCCTCCTTCAATTATGGCCTTCTTCCATTTGGGCGTAATGTCAAACTCAGCACCAGGCCATTTGAAAACCTGCGGGGCCTTGACTCGGGCGTAGATACGCGCACCAACATCAAGGCCGTACGTGAAGGGGCATATTTCTTCCGTGGAGGCGCTTGCGCCCATCTTGATCGTGACGCTGGCCTCGCCCACAACGGCCGCAGCCGCTGGATCAACTTTCCATTTGTCATCGAAGCGAACACCGAACTCGGCTGCTGCGGAGAGCTTAGCTTCGATGTCTCCCTGTACCTTGGCACCGGCGTAGAATTCGGGCTTCTTGATACCACTGAAGTCGCCCGTCCTGTCAAGCTTTGGGTCCCCATCTCCAATCTCCTTTGGTTTGTATTGAGCATTGTTGTTATCAGGGACAACCTGGCGTACTTCCCAGTTCGCGATTTGAAGCTTGGTTTCAACCGTGCCTGCCACAGAAAGATCCGCATCAATGCTGCCTTCAACTGTCAATTGTGGCCCAATGGTGCCTATTCCCGGGATTGAGAAAGAAGCGCCCGGGAAAGGGATACTGGCAATAACGCCCGATTTCTCATAATGCACATTGGCAACTGCTTCGAGCGTTAACACGCCCGTGATCTCTCCTTTGTTGTAAAAGGTCAAAAAGCTCTGGCTCAGGTCCAACGGCACTTGCAACTTGTTCACGATGAGGGTGAAGCCGAAGCTTGTCTCGATATCAACATTGAGAAGAGCCTGGGCGAGGACATGACCTTCGTAGGATGTATCACCCTTGGTGCATGACCATGACTCATCCACGATCTTGGCTGTGATGGTGTCTTTATACTTGTGCACATATGAAGTCGAGATCTGGGGCTTGACCAGTCTGGAGAGCCAGCTCAAGATGTCTGAGCCAAACCAGCGTTCCTCAAGCTCACGCTTATCGAGGGCCCCGAAGTGGAAATCATCTCTAAACTCATCCTCAAGCCAGCGAACATGGTTTCCGCCCGCATCTTCGAGAGACCGCTTCGTCTTCTTCTTTTTGGATACCGCGGCGGCCACAATATTGTCCCAGTATTCGTCTTCGTTGCTATAGTCTATGCGCATCTGCGTTGAACCAAGGTCTCTGGGCACCCGTGTGAAATCATAGTCGAATGTGAGATCATATATCACAGGGGAGCGTTTGGCGAGGTGGGAAAGGTGACGAGGCAGAAGGATGTGCTTGTCAGAGGGCATCATTTCTTTGGCCACGGCATACTTTCCCGGGCCACATCCCTTTGGCATCTGTAGGATAGTTCCAGGTACACCATGGCCAAGGCCAATCTTGTGACAGTTGCTTTCCTTTGAGAAATCTGTGCACACCATCTGCACCGTGTGCTCACCCTCGCTGACCGAGTCAGTACAGCCAAATACATCCCAGTGTGACCCATCACGCTTGTCCAGGGATATTTGAAGTTCCTCGGGGGAGGTGAGGACGACGAACTGGAAGGCGGCATGATTGGGATCTGGCTCATTGAACGACTCGGTGTCTGTTTCAAGTGTAAAGTCGGTATCGACATCATCGCCCTCAGGCGGGTGCTCAAATAGATTTTCCAGCGGCACAGGGAGGAATAGAGGATCGTCCTTGGGCTCGCAGCAAAACGTCCGTACTCGCGACCCTTGTATGCCGCACGTTTTACCGCCACCATAGTAGCTTTCAGCGAGCTGGGCAAACTTCATATCGGGGCAGTGGCCATCGTAGCAGGTGCCGGGCTCGCCATACCAGTCGCAGTTTGTCCACTTCTTGATGTCCTCCTTGGGGCAACAATACTGCTTGTACATGTCTATGTCAAGTTTCTTGAGGACGTTCGAAAGGGGACGACCTGTTAGCTCACTCAAAGGTACCGAATGACCCACTACTGAGGTGACAGCGGCTGACACATCGTTCAAGAGAGTCAAGATGGTGCCTGAGAAGGTCAGTGGCTCATCATCACCGTCACAGCTCTGGCCCATTCCTGTCCAATAACAACTGTTCTCTTCCGCCAGTGGGCTTTTGCAGCAGTAGGCCAAGTTTCCATCGGTACACACGCTGCTAATGTCTTCAGTGTGCCCCCATTTATTCATCTCCATCATGACCTCGTCATCATGGCAGTGACCATTGCACAAGGGCTTGGTTCCACGCCAAGTGCAGTCTTTGGGGTTTGGGGCATAAGAAAGAGGGCAACACAGTCGGCTTCTTTTGCCGTCGGTGCCGCAAAATTGGTGTTCCATTCTCAGGTCATGGGCATCCTCGCAGTCTTGGCCACAAGGCGTGATATAGCACCTCTCATTCGATCCCTTCCAGTTCTTGGCTTTATCCTTTACGCCATATCCTCCTAGCTTCTTGGGAGATATGACGGCTTGTAATGCCGACAAATTTTCATCGTCTTGATCAATGGCCCAGATCAGATAACCACCAAGGCCCAGCTCCTTGGCCAGTTCTTTCTTCTGCTCGAAAGTGTCTTCGTCGTCGAAGGAAACCCACTGGTTACTGTTCCAGGTAATGTACTTGACCCCGGCAGTCTTGTCGTGTATTGGCTTGATCTTCTTTGTCCTCATCACCTCTTTGATCTCGCGATAGCTTAAGATGCCGGACTCGCCACTGCAAGCTCCCTTGGTAGCACCGCCCTTGAAGATGCAACCAGGTTTGTCGCAGGACGGATCGGCGAGCTCAAAGGCACGGCCGTAGAAGCCCACTCCCATATTTAATTTCTTGGCGGGAACGTCGTTCCGCCAAAAAAGATCGAATGCTTGTTTCATTTCTGTGAGGTTGGTATGCCCATAAATATGGGATCCGATAGGGTTTTTACGATCCCAAACTCCATGTAAGCTATGATTTCAAGTTAGTTAACTGAATTCGCTAACTCCAAATGGAGAGAATGAAAAATACATACTCATAGGACATAACATTTATGAAGTCCACGTGATCGACAGCTTTGAGATCAAAATTCTTGAGATACCAGTAGCTAGTTGGGGCAGTGAAAGAAACCACATATTTGATGGGCTGTTTCTTGTTCTCATCGTCAAGCTCCTTAAGGAACTTGACAAAATTGGCCCCATCTGCCTTTTCACCTCCTCTGTCATCAGCTCCAGGATATTCCTAATAAGATGAGCACATGTCAGTTTCCGCTCGGAGTTCAGAGCGAATGTGACTAACCCAGTCAAAGTCAACTCCGTCAAACGCATATTGCCGGAGAAAGCCCATAAGATTGTCGATGAATTTCTTGCGATTATCTCTTGTGCTAACCATGTTACTGAAGACTTTTTCAGTAGGTCCTGTTTGTAATCAGAGACAGACCTATCGTCAAAAGCGGATGAATGTTCCTGCTTACCGGGATCATTAAAGGTCCACCCTCCGATAGCAATGACCGTCTTCAACTGAGGGTTCTTCTTCTTCAGGTCGGTGAAGTCTGTGAATAACGATGGTGGCAGACCGTCCATGCCAATAATGCTATAGTCGCCTGGTGTAATAGAGGCAAAAGAAAAATACAGGTGAGTGAGAGAGTTGACAGGTATATCTTTGAGCCCCTAAAAACAAAGTCAGCATCATTCTTCAAAGTATATTTTAAAACGCGAGACTGACCATTCCTTGGCACTTTGAGTCATGTCTCCAGGCCTCATAGTACCCAATCATTCTATCCTGGGATGAAGCCTTGTTCTTGGGTCCAGGCTGATCACAATTAGATTGACATCCACCAGTCGTTTCGTGATCTTCCTTATCGCAATAGTCGGCCGTCATACCACAAAAGCCCCATTTGCCGCAGCAGACATTGAGAGGGCATTTTTGGCCTGGCACGGCGGCGTTTTTGCCACAGTCTGCCTTGGCGTCGCAGTTGGACCAGCAGACCTCATTGGGAGAGATTCCTGACGTTCCGCAGTACTCCTCGCCGTAATTGCATTGGAGGGTTTCTTTCGGGCAGCAGGCATGATTAGCACATGGACGGTCAGGGCCACAGCTGTAGTCATCGCCAACGACAACTTGTCGGGCAAACAGAGACGACATGCTGGTAGAGCCCGTGTTGCCAGAGACGTCCGTTTCAGGGCCCGCTTCATCTTCGCCATCAATACTGCAAACCGGCAGTTCATAATCGTGGCGATCCTTCGCTGCGTAGTCAAAAGGTCTGTTTATATGGTTAGTATGGCCCTAATTAAGGCTTCTGGACGTAAACCTACGAGACTGGGTTGCGGCAGGTATCAGGAGACTGTGGTGGAGCGAGCGCATTGCTGTCAATTCCACGTTCATAGCTAGGCAATGCTAGAGCAAGTGCACACCAGCCAAGAAGGCCATGTACAGTCCAGGGCCTCATCTTGGCCCTGTACTAATGAGAATCCTTGGATATGAGGTGTTGTCAAAACGAAAGTAAGGAAAAGAAAATGATGAATGAATGGATGGACGAACGACCGAGTGTTCCGGTTCCTACAAAGAGAGCCTCCCTGACTTAATATTCCGGAAGCGACTTTCACGTAGTCATCATAGTCCCTCGTTGTCCGCAATTTTTCCGCCTCGTGATGCTCCCCCGGGCAATATTTCCCGCGGCTCTGAACGTGATGCTATCCCAAAGCGCCGCGCTCGGGCATTGGCCAGAACTAACGGTTACTAGTTGTGCTTAGAACCAACAATCACCCAAACGAACAGTCATGGGAACCAGTGGGGCCGTAAAGATCGACAGGGTCCCGAACGCACATGGGTCCGTCCAAATTTCAGCCTGTGAAATAAATAAAGCCAGTCTTCAGGATGTTCGGACATAGCCTATAACGTGATAGTTGGGTTTCATGGTGTCTCCATGTGAATGCACCTAGTGAAAAGAGGAGCCTGTTGCCTGCCGAGTGATTCTTCAAACTGAAATTAGTCTCCTGGTTCCTGCAGAAGTTAGTTTTATGCTTAGCATTAAGCCAAATGGGGCCAATTAAGAAGACTTCATGGGTGGAAGCCGCATATTACTGCCTGTATCAAATGTTACACCCATAGAAGAGAGCAAAAGCAGTGCTATATCACACCTAGAGTGTTTTAATAAATCAGCTGCCCGATCTCGTGATGATGACTTGAATTGAAATAATTCAGTAGACTTTTTTTTCACTATGGATGGGAGCGGACCGGCAGGTTCTAGCACTCATAGAACTGTGTGGCGTCGTTGGTTCAAGCAGCAATCTTTGGAAGTCTCCAATCAAATTGACAATGATCACATTGATCGTCCCGTTAGGTCCTGAATATGATTCCCCTCTATCGTGGTCCCTCTTAGAGGCGAAGCAATAGATCGTTCTCGTCCTCAATCAGTATCCACCGTCGACTGGCTAGCCGATTTTTGCTTTAGGCAATTCCACCAGCCTAACAAGGGTGTCAAGACCCACGAGGCACCCAATGAGTCAACACGATATACCTCTTTGAGAAGATTGAAGGGGTCGGGCGCTAATCGATACGCGGAATTCCGTTAATTTCGACCATTACTGTAGCACCAGTGCCAGTAGCCCTGCGTCGGCCGCTGCTAATGCAATCGATGGTTCTGTGCGCTATGCTAACTCAGCTAAAACCGGGCTAAGGGGCGGGAACCACGGCTCGGGCCCTTGATGCACTTCAGCCGCTCTTGCTAATTGTTGACTATTCCCGATGCTAGGTCCTACTTTGGTATAGTGGTGTGATGCAGAGTTTCACAGCAACCAACAACCGCTCAGACATTCGGCGGCATCTGTTTATCGTTAGTTCAATCAGGGCACTTGACTTGGTCAAGATGATCAGCGGGGTCGACGTTGGTTAGAGTCTTTGATCGTAAAGCGATGCAAGATATGGTGCATAGGAAAAAGAAGAAATATCGCACTCAGACTACTTCCAATGTCCCATTCATTTTCTAACATTGCTTGTCATTCATTCATTCATTCATTCATTCGTTCAGCTGTCCAATCTATGACAATATCCATCATGCTTTCCAAGATCTTCAATCATTGGGTTGAAGGGTCCCTTAGGAGGCATGCAGAAGTGCCTTATGGGGTGGTACTTCCACATCTATTGATGGGTTTGCTATTGTTGCCCTCAGTATCTGCTACGGTAATGGTATACAGTAACAGTCTTCCAGAGACATTAACGCCAGCTTGCAGCGCCGCGCTCTTGGCTGATATTGCCTGCGATCCTCTGGTTCCAAACTTGCGTTCTGACTTTTTCTACTCTCCCGAGTCACTGGCTCGTATCTGCACTCAAGCCTGCTCAAGTGCTTTAGCTTCGTGGAAGTCCTCAGTACAGTCTGAATGTGATGGCCAGACCATTTCAGGCAATTTCGATTTGGAAGCACCAGCCCTCTACATTCCTGGATCGATGGAATATCTTTTTCAGTGGGCATGTCTAAAGGAAAGTGACCGGTATTGTGGCCCTGTAGCTGCTCTAGCGGCTGCATTTTCTGATCCTGGAGGTATGTAAGCATCTCCATTCACCCGTGCCTCTAATGTACACCTCTAAACTAACATACATTGCAGTTTCGGTGTTTAACTACATCAATCAAGTACCTGAAGGAGCAGTAAAGCCTGATAATTGCGATTCCTGTCTTGCTGCAAGGCTGCGTATGCAGGCAGGGTCGCCTTATTTTGATGGCCCTGTCCTGGCCAGTGCGTCCATTTACGAACAGATGACATCAAGCTGTGGTATTACTGGAAAGCCGCTAACGACCACTACTCTTGGCTACTCCACCGCGGAGCCCCCGCAGCCAACGCCAAGCTCTTGTGACGGGACCGTGTACACTATCCAGTCTTCAGATGATTGTTATACCATCTCCAAGTCTCAAGGCGTGGGAACTGCTTGGCTTCTGGTAGACAATCACCTTGATGCATACTGCGCCAACTTCCCTACCTCAGGTACACTGTGCATTACCAACAAGTGCGAAACAGTCACAGTGGGATTGAACGGGACATGCTCTGCTATTGCTTCTGCTGCAAACATTACTGAAACCCAGCTTCATGCATGGAACCCCATCATAAACCCTGGGTGTACGAATTTGAGCAAGATGAACGGCACTGAGCTTTGCGTGGGCTCGCCTGGAAAGGAATTTGTACAGCCAACTACTGATTTGCCCCCTCTCACGCCCACCACGGCCGCGCCGATTCCAACCGATGTAACCCAGGGCTCCAACAAGCCTTGTGGTCTCTGGTACCATGTTGAGGCGGGAGACTATTGTAACCTCCTGACGCTCAGGTTCGGAATCTCGCTCGCAGACTTCATCTTCCTCAACCCGAGTGTTAACGAGAACTGCACCAACCTGTTCGCCGAGGAGAGCTATTGCGTTCAGGCTGTGGGAGATAGTGAGTATCTTCCCCTCATAGTTTTATGGTACCAGCAGCATCAAAAACTAACACTATCTCAGTCAACACATACTCGGGGCGTCCGGGCTACGTGTCCATCACCATTGATCCGACGGCCACTTTCACAGGTGTCCCATTCATAAGCCTGTCCGATGCCACAGCCACCAGATATTCCAGGGCGAGCACGCCTCTACCAACAGCTACAGGTACCCGAGATGACTGTGTTCATTACTTTAAAGGCGATGATTACCAGTTTGACGTGGATGGGACGACGTTCAGCAGCAACTGCGCTCTGGCAGCTTACATATACAACGTCGATCTCGACTCATTCGCATCTTGGAATTCTGGTCTTGGTAATGTGTCAGACCCCTCGTGTGAATTTCAGACAGGCGTACGCTATTGCGGCTCCTGGTATCTGCAGCCAGACGATGTTGAAAGTCCCTACACCTCAACAACGGAGTCACCCACCTCAACCGAATCGAGCGGCCCCACGCCCCCCGCAGAGACACATGCTGGACAGCCATCTGACTGCAATAAGTGGGATGTGGTTTCCGATGGTGACTCGTGTGGCTCGATGGCTGCTGACAACGGCATCTCTGCCACGCAGTTCTTTGCTTGGAATCCTGCAGTGAGCGAAGATTGTGTCACAAACTTCTGGCACGGATATGCCTACTGTGTTGGTACCTCTAGCTCTTCCACATCAACTACGGAGTCGCGCTCCACAGCAACCTCTACTGTGATATCCACAACGACCACCAGCGGACCCACGCCCCCGGCCGATACGCACGCGGGACAGCCATCAAATTGTAACAAATGGGATGTTGTTGCCGATGGAGACTCGTGCGGTTCCATGGCGTCTGACAATAGCATCACGACGACACAGTTCTTTGATTGGAATCCTGCCGTGAGCCAAGATTGCGTAACAAACTTTTGGTTGGGATATGCTTACTGCGTTGGAATATCTGGAAATTGAATGCTTAGTAGTCATTAGTCTATCACTTGCACAGCTATTACTTGTAACTTGTTTGTTCTTATCCTATCGTAGACCAGGCCGAACAAAAGAGTTAAGATACAATCTCTGTCTAACGCTACCTTGATGCCTTTCAACGACAGTGCCCTCTGTTGGTGGCGTGAGCGTGAATCTCCTCAAGAAGCCAAGAAATGGTATTTTCATATTGATAGCCGCAGTTGTAGCCATACTCAAAATTCTTCTAGTTAATCAGCTGTTTTGTTTGATTTTTTGGGGGCTATTTGCGATGTATAGGATTTGGATGCTCTAGGTTAGTTGTGAGATGCCAGTTGTATTGACTCGGCCCACGATTCACATCGTTATGAATCGAAAAGTAAACCAATAAAGGAACATAACAAAAAACGTATCACATAATTGCATAACATTATTTATACTAGTGCTTCATAAAAAGTCAGATCCCTCAAATCACCAATTATCACCCCGAATGCGATTGTGTTGCTCCATCGAATCCATATCTTCCATCATTTTCCACACCATCTTTGATCCACATTCCCCGCCTATATTCTTAAATAGGTCAATGACTTCATCTTGCGGTCTCCATTCACCGACTTGCCATTCAACCAGCCCCTCGACGCCATCCTTCCCTGGAACATATCTCAATCCCCATCTCCGGTCGCAGTACTCGCTATCAGCACACTCGCTTCCATACTCGGCCAACCTCTCTTCAGCCGGTTGCCAAGACAAGTGCGTAAATAACTCTGCCTCCTCTAAAGCAGGCATGCCGTTCAATGCTTCAGCGAAAGCCAGCAGTAGTGGTTCAATCCTCTCTGCTAGCGGTTCCGTTCGGAACATGTCAGGCCGGAACTCGTCAATCTCTCCCCCATTAATCTCCCAGTCCCAGTCCCATTTTTCGTCTTCTTCATTCGGACTGGTCGGGGTATAATGCTCATCACCCACCTTGAAACCCTCAGGGTGGGGATCCTCGCCACGAGGCCCAACAAAGTACCAAGAACCGTCGGGTCGAAGCGGATGGAACTCAACACGAAGGCGTCGCATTTTTCTCCAAAATACTGGGGGTTTGAATAGGTCCGGTGTCAAGAAAGCACGAACATCAAACTCCTCGAGGTGCGATGCCATCATGCGCAGCCCAATTGACACAGGATCCTCCTTAGCAGGACATATCAAATTGGGCATTGCGGTGGATTGGTCATTGTCGCAGATATAATCAGGTCTCCAAAAATGAAGCCGAGCCTTTATTAGCGATGTGGGCATCTGCTCGTGCAACTCCTCTACCGCCTTGCCGAATTCATGACGCGAGTCTCGCCACGGACCTTCCCATACACGAGTATAGTGGCGTAACACAGGTGCATCGTAAGCCGCCTGTGTCTTTTCCCACAGCCATGTACAAAAAAGCTCTTGTAGATCTGGTAGTCGCACTAGGCACTCCAGTGGAACTCGCGGTGAAACTGGACGAATGTTCTCATAGAAATCACCATAGCCTCGCGTTGATATCTTGAATTTGGTGACGCCCGGCAGTAGAGGCAACGTGTCTGCATCCTGGAGAAAGAGACGATGCGAATGATACATGCGGTGCCAACAGTCGAGATAGATATCATAGGATTGTGGCCCAATTTCAATGTGGAGTTCCATGCCATTTTCGTCGATTTTTGGCAAATCACTTTCAACGTTTGGATCCTTGCAGGCTTTGAGGGCATTGAAAATGGCGTGGAGATGGCCAGAAAAGTGCGCATTGACGGCTCCAAATTCTTCTGGTGTCTCGCGACAGGCCAGGCGCTCTCCTCCTGGGCTTAACATAAGGGCCAACTCCAAGCGGTACAGATAAATTCTGAGTGACTCGGCTTTATCTCGCTTTCTCAGGTAATTCAAAATCTCCGACTCACGGGATGGTGGAGTTGAATCGGCCGGGTGCAGTACATCGGGACGAATGTATTGAGGAGTGTAGGCATAATAGCCCAATAACGGCCCATTTTTAGCCGCACCCGGGCGGGATGGAAGGATTTGGTCTTTTGGCTCCAAGTCAGATGAAGCCATGACGTGAAATGCAATGTGAATATTCCAAGAGAAGAGACGCTGGTTCTTGTGAAGTCTCAATAGGATGCAAGTTTACCTGGGTCGGTAGTCATTTATAATTGAAGGTCCGTTCTCAAAAGTCAGATGACTCGACTGACTTGGAAACAAACTAAGGTAGCTAGTCGCACTAAATCCATCACCTTGCATGCGGACCCTCTGTGATGAAGACCACCAGAAAACTAGTGAAATGGCGCGACAAGGGTACCAATAATTAGTAGATCCTGTTGCAGGCCCAAAAGGGCAGATTGCTAGCTATTATTCCAGAACTCAAAATGTACGCTGATATATCCGTTCTTCTCTCTTTGAGACAAAGAACTCCAGCAATATCAGAGAGCTGAACTGAGGACAAATGAACTGCTAGCTATACTAAGTAGTGCGAGAACCCGTACTAGTTTCCTGCTCCACAGAGAAACATCACCTCGATCGTAACCAAAGCGCGATTACGGTAACAACCACTTGTGCCTGCCGCGCCAACGTGTTGTGGGGCACAGTACAAGCCGGAGTGCTTTGGCACTAACAAATATGATCTGCATAAGGTATTGACATACCTGAGGTGTCTTATGAAATCTATTGCACTTGGTGATAGATTTATAATGCATGAATCGGAGACTTTTGGCGAGGACAATAGACCAGTCACCCACAGTCCAGCCCGTTTTGAATAACCAGAGCTCTTTCAATATCATCACACCAGTCAGAGGGCCGGCGAATCACCTCAACATGTGAGCCCAGTCCGTCGTCAAGGTGCTTTTAGAGGTCTTCCCGTCCGTCCTTTATTCACTGACATAGGATGTTGGCAACGTGCGCGCGGGATGAGACTTCCGGGGTGGAGCCTGATAAGAGGACATTTCGTGTCTTGAAGTGAGGATATTTCGGTCGAAAAACGGGGTTCGATTTCCTGAAGAGAGCCCTGGACTTGGATTTTGGTATTGCTGACCTTCCTTTCTCCAGTGATGGAGGCCATGTCAGAGGCCTTGTCGATAGATATTTGGTCGCTGGTAGACCTGTTATTGCTGATCGAAGAAGCTTGGCCGGTAAAGGATCGATTCCTGAAAGCATGACTAGAATCTGAAGGTTTGGTTAAAGCCATCAGAGAGAAAACACTTACTGACCGAATCCCAAAGGCGTGCAACCATTTCAATCGCCTTGCTCATCTGAACGGACATCTGAGCGAAGAGCCAATTATGCTATTGTTGATGAACTAGGACCTACTACTCGTGACCCTAATGAATGGTCAGCGGCTTCTCTGCGGCGTTGTCAAATGTGGGGTCAAGACTCTTCTAGCAAGGCTAAATCGGGGCAGAGGATCAGGTCTCAAATCAAGGCTGGCATCGTGTAGAGCTTTTGCCATGAAGTTCCATCGAGAGCGAGGTTTGCGGTTGGATCAGGTGGGAAGCATTCTGTGAAGTTGGAAAAGAAAGGTGACGCGTGGGAGAGAAATAATGCACCGTAGCAACGAACGAAGTTCATCACCCGATTGGAAAGGGACAACCAACATCAGCATATCTATTGGCTTTTTTACATCAAGCTGTGGAATTTCTGTATTTTATTGGCTAAGACTGCATTGCAAATTTAGCGTGGAGGCATTCAGGACATCCAATGGGGATTTTTCACAACACACGAAGCTATAGATCACGAATTCAAGTAAAATTGATGAATATTAATTACCCAGTGAAGTTTGAAACAACATTAAAACCATGTTGCTTATGATTACGTATTCATATTATTTCTTTGCCGTTATTCCATTCCTCGTTGTGTCCTTTGAACAGGTAAGGACCCCATGCTTTGTTCATTGACGGCGCCATCCGCGCGTCAAGACAAGCAAATGATGCATAACTGAACACCCTTGAAAACAAAAAACAAGGCCGAATTCTGACGGCCCGCCATCTACTTGATCAGTGAAAGCGTCTCTGGATCTCGTGAAGTCCACCACACGACGCGACCAAGGCTCTATTCCCTCCAACCAGAAGGGAGTCTATATAAAAACAAAACCGAACGCCGTTTAAAACCAGCCTGTGACTCGTGAAAGACCGTAAATCAAGACAACGAACCCACCCCTATGCTCTTGGCATCATCTCTAAACCTCCCATGCTTCGTTCGCAGTTTATCGAACTGCTCATCGCTCAAAATGGCCGTTGCTAAATCCCAGACAGCCAGTGAGAAGTTGTTGTCTTCGTCCGGGAGGAGCTCAAACACTCGATTCAGCCTCGTCATCTGCCAGTGGTTTACTGCCACAAGAGACATGCGCATGCCTGCCGTCTCGTTCAACGCGTCTAGTAGAGACTGTTCGAGTTGCGCGTTGGCAACTTCCTTCTCGCCAAGAGCTCTCGCCAGCTCCAGATTTCGGCTGTGCTGCTCCTCTAGGTCTTGTTCCAGCTCTAGGTTTTGGGAGACGAGGTCTAGGTTCTGGGAGACCAGTTCCAAGTTCTGAGAACCCAAATCTATGCTCTCAGTACGCGGGTGTTCCGAGTCTTGATCTGATTCAAGGTCGTGCGCTAGCTCCACCTCGTAGTGTTTCTCTAGTTCTTTGGGGCATTCGAAAGATGAGGTAGTCTCAATGATGGACTTGTTGGTCATATTGAAGACGACTTCTCGCTTCCCCTTTTTGAGTTTGGCGTGGGCCCAAACCCGAAAGTCCTTCGCCGCTTTCTTGAAAACCTGGCTCACGACCTTGTGGGACCGCATGATAGTGAACGTTCAGGATAATCAAAAGCAACTGTATGTTCAAAGCAGAATGTAAAGCACGTGCTTTTCTTGATCTGACACGACTAGTTAGAGTAAGCCCCTCCAGCCGTGCCCATGGTTGGTCATACCTTTAAGATCTTGGAATTATGGACAGTGGTTAGATGAAGCAAGGCCGAAAATGGAATCGTATCTCAGTTTGGAGGTCAAAAAAAGTCGACAGACGCGTCGAATTTATTACAGGAAGTGATTTGTTCGTATCGGGAAGAGTGGGTGGTCACGTTTTGTGAAGATGGGCATTCAAGTTACTCTCTTCTGCGATGCGTTTCTCTCCGTAAGCTTTTTGAAAGAATGGCGACGGCTCCGGAAATGTACTTGGCTAAAGAGCGTGTATTGTGGTGTTGTAGTGAATGACGGGCCAATGAAGGTGAAAATGAGCGATGGGAGGTGAAGGGAGGTGCTTTGGAAATGGTGTAGAGGCGAAAGTGTACCTGCAAAACATTTCCAAATCTCGCTATGAAGCGAGCCTACGTCCCCACATTTATCCATCAGGTGAATCCAGCTGCACATCATCTACTGCAAATGGGTGCGTCATCCAAACAGGCTTAGGCCCTTTTACAAACCAATGAAGGCGACACCGATGAATCACTGACATGGAAAAGACGATTTCATGGTTCTCGGGGAAACCACACTATTTCATCACGATAAAAGGGATTCTTAGTGGAAATGTTGTGGGTCGAAATGATTTCTGCATCCCCTGTCTCTTCTCGAAGGCAAATGTAAAGCGCAGGGGATAACGACAGTTTTCTGTGTTCGCCCCAGAAAAATCCACTACGATCGTCGATTTGAAGCAATGTTCGAGAAATGTTCCATCTAGAATCAGTCACCAATTGTTTATGGAAACATGAGCGTAACTTGAAATAGGCAAGGGATCATTTACTTAGTCACATTGCCCCTCAAGAGCGACATGCAAATGGCATTCTAGAAAACAGCAAAAGAAGCGTCCCCCGGTCGGTAATTACGTTCTAGCGCTTGGCACTATCCGGATGGGTACCCCCTATTAATTTCTCAACTCGGTTATCATTACCTCGTCTCGGTTATTTGGGCCGAGATTCCGAAATTTGACGGAGCCACCGGAGTTTGAGTAACCTCATCTCATAACTAATCATGTGATATTCCTCCAATACAATTATGTTATCGCCGTTCGCATATCTATCGGCCGATGGGTGCGTTGGATCGTACAGAATACGGCGTTGGAAGGCCATTTTCGATGGAAGGCGTGTTGGAAGGCGTGCGACGGGCCCGGGCGGGGTAGGGAAGCCATCTTAACTTAGGTCCTGATCTTTTCGCCCGCGTAGGGTGAATCTCGAGTAGAAAGTGGGAACGGAAAAACCACAAGCTATCTACTACTGATCAGATTTATTCTACATCTAAGACGTAGAATTATGCAAGTTTCGCTTTATACCTCTCGGACTTTTCTTAGGCCGCTCAATATTAATTGGTCAAATTCTTATTTTTTTGGCGTAGCCCTCAGCGACAGATAATGTCGCTGAGGATAAATCTGGCTTGCTGACAGCGAGTTACATCGGGCTTTGGGAAGTCTGTTCGAAGTCACTGTGGGGCACCTCAGACTTACCCTACGCGGGCGAAAAGATCAGGACCTTAAGTTAATTGTTCTTTTGGTTGGGGAAAAACGACCAACCTTTGTTGTGTTGAACCCTAATTGTGGCTGCTGCCTGCTCCTGGAAAACCGGTTGGGCTTACCTCTTGTTTTTTTTTAACTGGACATAAATGCATGCTGATGCAGCTGCAGCTCAAATCAGCTCATTGCTAAGCTGTGAACATGTTGGCGCCAGGGAATCCCACATACATCTTCTCATAAGCCGACGACTAAAAACAACCGCTGTAACGAAGTAACCATGGTACATGCAGTATGACGTTTTCCAAGTCGGAAAAAGGGAGCGGGGGGTTGGGAGTTGAATGTACTGTATGGGCTACCGAGGAGAGAATTGCAGACAGACGATTGAGAAGAAGAGAATAAAAGACCAATTGATGATGCCATTAAACGAGCAGCTCATTTTAGATATATCCCATTTGTCTACATCCTGACCGTCTCGTTATTCGAATTGATCTCATCTCATGAATTGCCGCAAATTCTGCGGCCCTCACAACCCATGATCTGCACCAGTCAGAGGACAAAAATGACACTCGAAGTGGTGGAGGACCTTGCAGACGGCAGACGCTGACGTGGCAAAATGTTACATACCAACTATTCCTGTTTCGTTATGGCCCAGCATGAGGCGGTCAGTTGGCGCCTAGCGGGTGGTACATGAGTATTATGGAAGACGCAGGAAAAAGCAAAAAAGAAAATCAAGGAGGACAGGAGGGAGAGCCTATGATGGATGCTTGAGCTGATCTAAATGAATGAATGGCGCTAAGATGACGAAAGCTGACTTGACTGCCGCAATGAAGGGCTGGACGATGAATTGTTGGGCATGAATAAAGATCTTCCCAAACTGGTACATGATTCAGGGAGGAAGGAGCCTCAATATTTAAATTCCCTGTGGCGTCTAACGCGCTATGCTGCGTCTGGTCGCATGCTCTAACGCTATAAACCCGAAGAGTTGACCTGTTCCTTTGGGTGTCTTGAGGCTATAACTGGGGCTAGTGGGCGGAACTATCCCCATTCGGGGGATATGAATCAAGTGTACACTCGACCGTATCAGTCGTGTGATTGCAAAATTCAGCTTGATATCAGTGGCGTTTTCTTTCCCGGTTGGTGCCGCAGTGATATTTTCATGCCATCGCAAATATGATCAAATTCATTGGACGCCCTCAGTATTTGCCTTGTGCTCATTGATCATGTGGGCAGGACGGAATCGTAGTCTTAGGGTCTTTCAAGGGATGGTTAAAGAGACGCTACCCTTGCTTTTTATGTTACTGTGGCTCAATATACTAACTAGATCTTTAATATTTATGAGAATGGCTTCCTATTTAGGTTTAGAATATCATGCGAGTCTGGGTAGTTGCGGATCACAACTACTTCAATCCTTGCCTTGACTAGACATGGATGCATGGAGCGTTCTACCCGACCGTCGGTGTACAACCTGAAGCCATGTATAAATAAAGCACCATCCGAAGAGGCAATTGGGGACGAAATCTTGTCTTGGAGGGTAACACATCATGCCTCTGGAATCTTTGTCGCGTCCGCATTCCCCAGGGCTATGAAACTGAGACTTGGCAGGGCGAGGTATCGGCCACTTGTGTTCCACAGCGATAATTGCAATTGGCTCAAGATATGTAGATGGGGATCTCCATCTTGGTAGCGATCGCTTGGAAATTAATTAGATTGAAAATAAGGTCTGTGTTGCCCACTCCGCAGACCAAAATCTACTTATAAAGGAATGGACCAAGGCTGAGTTTCGTTAAATATGAATTTTAAAATCTAAAAGTATTCCACCGAGAGCGTCATATTTCCTTGTGTTCAAGTTTACTATTGATTTGCTTGAGCCATACGAGACGGGACATCAGAATATTTTTCATCATGTCAAGCCTCCTATCTATTCTCAGTGACAGAGACTACATCACCCAATCGCATGATTTCGAGGAACCTCTTCCATGCCGCCATCGCGTATGTGGCCAATCATGGGTTCCGTTGTTATTTATCTAACACAGAGTTTTCAGCCAAGCAAAAAGAAGCGGCCGGTCTTTATGTGGACCTGCTGTTCGTGCTATTTCGGTGGGATGCGTGTTGCAGTCAACTGCTGTCAGGGCTGCGGTGCTCCACGATGCTCCTACTGCAGAGTCGAAAAGATTTTCATCTAAAACCATTCAAGCAAATATTGAATTATTCGTCGATGGTCAAGACCGATTGAAGGCGGAGCAATTGTAACCCACATAGATCGTGAAATAGTAAAGTTAACATTTATTCAGATAAAACAGATCTCTTTGGGGAGACTTTTTTCTTAATTAACCTTGACACAAGTGCTAAGTTACTTGCATGTGATAAACTCATCAATACAGTAATTTCGGGGTGGGCAGTTTGCGTTTTAAGCCCTTTAAAAAACACTTCACTTTCACGAAGCTGAATTTGAATCTATGACGATTAGCAATGGATGCAAAGGCATCGACTGGAACAATGGATAAGGCGATCCCGGGTGTTGGGACCCATGTCAGAAAATGAATCGATTGAGGGAATACGACACGTTGGTTGTGACCCCTCCAAGTTATCCTAGAAATAATGGAAGCGGATAAATCAATACTAGCAGGCCCCCCGCTGCAGTCTTATCAGACAGTGGTGGAATTTTGACACGATGGCTTGCAAATAACAGGTCAAATTTTCAGGTGTGTGACAATGCAGGGGGCCTAGCTTGTATACAACCGCGTGTGCCACACTTCGTCGAAAATGCGCCCGAAATTTTCAGCAGACATGATTTTTACAAGGATTCTGCAGTCATCTCCAGGGTATTTCTTTTTTTTTTCATGGCTCTGATCATCGAGCAGATCAAAGTGAGACTACATTGTCTCATGATCCAAAAATAAATTATGTCAAGATACAATAGCAAAATAGAGGGTGTCGGATAGTTATGGATAAAATGCCTCACGTTACTTTATGAAATGTGGTCTCATCTAAGTAGCCAGTTGGGATGCATTCCCTAGGCAGCCTAAATATGGCTAATTTTTTCTATGAACATTCCGTCTGACAATACACTTGGAACATAATCTTCAAACATCCATGTTGGCTATTGATTCGCAGGCTGGCAGGTTTGTGGTTGGCCGAATCCTGAAAAATCCATCATGCGGGGATCCGCAGCACAGCTTCACCAACTTCGTCCTAATTTCTTTCCAATTTATCATTACTCCTATTGAGATCCAGACAATTATCATAAAAAGAATTACCAGCGAGAAGAAAGACGCGCTATTTAATCCCAGAGGACGTGGTATAGCCGTGGGCTGCATTGATAAAATTGCAGACGCCAATGCTATCGGAGAAAGCTATCCAGAAATATTCAGCAAAACACATGGGTATTGTTTGTGGATACGTACACACAGCATGACAATCGTCATAGTCTGTACAAAGTTAGTTTTTCGACTTTGTTCTTTGACCGCTAGACTGCCTTCAAGGCTGAGGTAAAAAGTCAACTATTTAAGGATGAGCATTTGGAATAGTTTCGGTTGACAACCCAAGACTTACGTTTCTTTTGTATCCTTCACACTTATTGAGGATAAACCCAAGGTCTTCTAAGTATTCCTCCAGGTTCCTCAAGTAGTGGTTAATTTCCCGCATACACCGAGATGCCCGCTTAGGAGCTGTTGCAAATGCTTCTTGTAGCTTGAAGCTTTTCCACTGACTGATGGTTTCTTTTAACGTCTGTTTGATGTCTTCCATTTGCTTACTGGCTCTTGTAATAGGTTCACAAGCCTGTTCTATGCTGTAAAACTCTTGAGGTGGCGGTGACCTTTGCTTGCGAGTACCCGTTAAGGGACAGGAATTGATCTATTCCCCCATGTTAGTTTATCAATAAATGCCACTGATAGGCTAACTTAAAATTACGTAATTGGCGATTTTCTCCTTCAGTTCCGTTACCAGGATGTGCCATTGTTCTTTGACCTGTCGTAAACGTGCCTCTAAGACGATCAGAAAATAGTCACTGGAAGTTATTTCTGGAATAGATATGTCGCTTTGCCCGCCAGTTAGAGGATCTACCATGATGTCTTCACATACATCCTTTTGTTCTTCTTGATAACTCATGACACTTTCAGCCTGTTCTTCATCAAAATAGGTGTCAACAAAACAAAATGCTGCCCATCTCGAATCATCTACTCCAGTTAGAAGCAAACATATTTGGGCTTCGCATAAGTAGTCTGTTTTTTGTGTGTCGTTGTCTGTTGATAATCTTGAAAGAAAACCTAAATCAACAACCTTTCTGAGAGGCTCCTGTCTACCATTTTCTCGCAAATCTACCGGTGGGCTTTGAGTAGATCCGGTTTTTAGGGTATAATAAGGAAAGCTAAATATCAACTGAAAATGAGGAGATTCATTTGGCTGAATCATATTAGGCAGTCTACGAAATAATGAAGTGATAAGGGTCTTACAGAAGGAATTTCTCCAATAAAACTTTTGAAAGCTAGGTACCTATATATCGCTTCCCTCATGCCTTGTCTTTGGTGAATTGGGGCATTGAGGAGAAGGGCCGCTACTAACCATCGATCTAGATTGGTGACATATCTTCGGCTGTTAGTAGAACACATTTCAAGGCGGGAATCTTCTTCTCACATCACGAATCGATTCGAGTTGTGCCTATGAGATGGATGGCTCTCCAGTGAGGTCCCTATCGCTATATTCAATCTTGCCTATAATCTTTAGAAACGTAGAATTTGATTGAATGCGGAGTGACCATCTCACCCTTTCCAAGAAAGTCTGGTGTAGGCCACGTGCACGTAGAGGACCAAGGCGATTGCAGCGCAACATTGGTCCCGTTTGGTGGCTTCCCCAGTCAATTAAACATGCAACAGCTTTCGAAAGAATATCCGAGCGTTCAGATTGTAATTCTATAACTGTGCGGCCCGGGCAAAACGCCGTTACATACTTCATCTGGGGAACAACTTGGTTGACAGATGCTGAGTCGGTCATAAAAAATTCAATTAGTTCGTTTTCTGACACTTGAAAACCTCGACCTTTTTCGATGTATGATATGTACTCCGCATTACGAAGCGCGATGAGGTGACGCTTCGATCTATCCTCTAAGAAGGATTCTTCGTCCTGGGCCTTGCTAGGCCGCTGGTTTGTATTTGATGCCAGTGAGCTCAACCCCTTTTTCTTCTGCCTTCTTTTTCTATCTTTTCTACCCATAGTGGTCGTTCTGGCATGAAAATGTTAATCCATATCAAGTTTCATGACAGTTTGATGGAGAGCTTTCAATGCTGTGACACTTTGAGACACATGAGTCATAAAATAACGATCAAGCTAGATATACCTCTCAAACTGGGACACTAAAGTAAAAAGGTAGACAACGATTCGTAGTTCATTGATAAGTAGACAGAGTCTTAACACTAAAGAATGTGCGACGTTTTGTTCAGAAGAGTGCATGGAACGAAATAAATAAATGCCACCGGTATCTAATTGAAGTAGGCTGGGATAACATAACCTAAAAAGAGAGATTAGAATTGAAAGTAAAAGTAGAGTAGGTTTTGAGGCGGAATTTTGGATTATGGGCAGCCATGGTCAGCATTTGTTCTAGACAATAGCCACCGCTTGTGCGTGTCTCAAATCTATCGGCTAAAGTTCATTCCAGCAAAAGTCCTCTGCCGAATCATTTTCGAACTACCTGAACTCATGCTAGCCTTATGGGTGACGTGGCGAGTAGCCATGGGTCGTATCTCGCCTACTACCCAAACACCGCCTGTGATTGTCGCTTTTCAAAATCGGTGAGCCGGTCTTGTGACTAGATATTAGGGCTGAGCAGTTGTGTGTGCCATATGGAAGTGCAACTTTGGGCAGCAACTCGGTACGATTGGATACCCCAAATACTCGGTGAAGCTAGAAACTTAGGGAATGTGGCTCCTTCTAGGGTAATTTTCTGGTTTTGGTCAGTTGCCAGATTGCCTACTTGCCTTTTCAACGAATCTATACCTATCAGGTCAGACAGGCGAAAACGGTTTTGCTGACAGTGCCACGCTCATTGGTGAAAGCAAGCAACGTTATTCCATAAGAAATGTCAGACTTGAGGCCTTCTACCTATGTAACCCTACCAAACGTTTGATTCGCAAGGCAGCCAGCTTAGTGCAAATCTGGTTGATAAAGACGTCATTACCATCCGGTTGTTCCTGCACAAAATTGATCATACGCGAGTGCCACATTTCATTGTTTGGTTAAAATAACTCATAGTATTATTGCCAAGACTCCACTTAGACATGAATAATTCAACACTCTGCCTCTTTGATATTTCCCAGAATCAAGTTCGTTGAGGGTGAATCTACTGTCCGATATAATGAACGTCCCGTGTGAGTCCGATCAAAGCGAGAAGAAGTAGCCATGGTTTGAAATTTCTATAATTTAGACTTTTGAGTACTGTCTATATACAAAGTTCCCCGCACTCAATAGCAACAGTCATTGTTCTGAGGCTGTGAGAAAACATGCACTTTTTTTAGCTGCAGGCCAAAATCTTAGCGACAGCAGCCTCAGCCACCACCATGACTGTGGCCTGAATGTTGCCAGTGGGAAGGTCAGGGTGAATACTGGCATCGGAAATGAACTAGAGAAGGCGGTATCAGTATTCAAACCTTTTTTTAGAGGAATATGTTGATAACTTACCAGGTTGTCGGTTCCATAGACCTTAGCGTTCAAGTCGACGACGGCGGATCCTCCCTTTCGGCCATCATCGGTACCAATTCTGGCAGTGCCGGCATAGTGGACACCGTTGGTGTATTCATTCATAATAGAAGTGACGTTGGTTGAGTCCAACGCAAAGCCGGTGGAGAATTCTTTGACCATCTCAGAGATCAGCTCAGCCGCAGCGGCCTTGTCGCCAGCAGACTGCAGGTAAGGAACCTCCTCAAAGACGGTGCTTCCGTTGGCGGCCAGACCCAGAACACCAGTGGAGGTAAGTCCGTGTGTCATATACAACTTAATGTTGATGACACCCTCCTCAGTTGCACCGCAAGAGCCCTGGTAGTATCGGGTAACACCATCATGACTGGCCTTCTTGGAGGTGAAGTAGATGACTCGGTGGCGGCCCTGGGTCAAAACGCCGGACCCCTTGCTCTCGTACAAGCTAATATCGGTGGTATCGTTGCCGTTCAAGATGCTGTCGGTATCAACAGGGCCCCAAGTAGCGTTAGACTTGAGGTTGAGAGTAAATATGGGATGATCCATGAGCTTCTTGCCCACGGGAAGTTCGATCCACTGTTTCTGGGGAGGCAGAGTGACACCCATTTCCTTGGCAGTTAGAATCTGCTTCTTGGGGCCAATTCCAGAGTTGAACAGGATACGGGGGGTAGACAAGGCACCGGCAGAGAGAACAACTCGACCGCCCTTAGCAAGATGGATGATCTCGGATTCGCCATTTGAGTTTTCGACCTCCACTCCGGTGACTCTAGAGCTAGAGCGCACGACTCGGATAACCTTGGTGCCCAAGCGGAGGGTAAAGTTATCCTTCTCCAGGGCTAGAGGTAGATAGGTTCGAACAGGACCGGCACGAAGAGTGTTCTTGATGTTCCAAGAAGGCCAGCTATAAACTTGGTGCTTCTCGTCAGGTTGCTCGAGCATATCAACCGAGTTCCAGCCATTCTTATCGAAAAAGCTAGAAAGAGTGTTGTAAAGGCCAGTATCGTAGCGCTTGTCATCCTCCGAAGGGCTGATGGACCCGGGGTTTCGCTCGTATAGTCTCTCGGCAGCAGGAGAGATGTCGTCCCATTTCCAACCTCTGGGCCACTTGTCGTCAAAGTCACGCTGGGGAGGACGAACAAAAACCATATAGTTAACAGTGACACCTCCTCCAAGTACGCAAGCTGCATACGATGGTGTATCACTGCAAATGTATTTGTTCCATAGATCCAGACCTCCAACAGCTGCAGAAAGGCCAGGCACATCGATCGGGGTCAATGTATCGTTCCAACTGAGGGTGGAGTTAGCACCGGTGGCGACAGTGGGTCCCTGTCCTCGCTCAAGAAGCAGAACCTTCTTGTTAGCTTCGGTAAGGCGTTCAGCGGTGATAATACCGGCAGGGCCACCGCCTACGACAATGTAGTCGTAGGTCGTTGCGGCGACGCCAAAGGCCAGATTCACGGCCGTTAGGCCAACAAAGGGAGTGAAACGCATGATGAAGATGCGGCAAATTTCTCGATTGATACAACTGGACTTGGAAGACAGATGGAAGAGTGCGGTTCATTTGTATTATGATAGTCTACGGCACAGCCGGATCCGCCAGTTGACATGGTTCTGGGGTTCGCGGACGGATATCATCGTGCAGGGGAGCCATCCTCCAGGCCGTCTTTGCCGGATGTGAGTTTGATGATCAAGAACAAACCTTACTCATGATTATCTAAAAGCATGTACATCCACAATACGTCATTCCCATCTTGAGCTTCTAGTTCATTCGGCAATCACAATCCGGTTATGTGGAAAGCCATGATTAAGGAGGATAGCCTTGCCCTGTTTCACATGGCAAGTGGAACGATGGTGGAGTTTCGACATGCAAGATCGGGACTTGACAGGTCCCTGCATTGGAATATGCCGCAGCGAGTGTCGTCTCAACCGCGCGCTTGGCCCGCTGGTGCTGCTAGACGAGCCAAGCTAAACATCGGCCCGTGGCCAACAAAGGTTAGTTTGCCACTCACATCGTCCTGCAGGCACTGCCGTTTCATAAAACATCCACTTTGCACGTCCGATTATCTCCAAATCCGACCGGGGTATCCGTGTTTCTTCCTATATCGCTGAGTAATGACAAATTCGTCCACCTAGAGCCCAAATGAAAGTGCGGCGGCTGGGAAAGAACGAGCTGGATGCAACGTAGATATTTTATAGGAATAGACTACAAAATGAATTGCCATGAATTAGATTATACGTATAAATGCTCTAGTTCATGTTCTTCGGTTTGTGGAGATAAAGTACCTTGGTGGCTGTTCGAATAGAGATGGCCTGTGCTCATATTGGGATAAACATTTACCCAGACGAAATCATGAGTAAAATCCAAGATGAATACGAAATGAGAACTAGGTAAAGTCGATTAATCGTTTGTAATTGATATTCTCTGGATATTATACACGGTTTAGAGTGCTGGTACCGGAGGGAAACAGATCTAATCCCGGTGGTTGCGGTGGCCGGAACATTGGACACAGCGCAATTCAGAAGCAATCCATGATAAGATCTAGATAATGTCTCCTTATCGCCATTGCATCAATTCACTGTCATTTCAGATGAAATTGGTTAACTCATCCAGTGGGAGTCTGCCTTACTTAAGGTAGATCGTAACTTCAACTTGACAGAGCTCGAGGCCGAGATTCGTATCAATATTCTGTGCATATCGTGCTCGCCCAATATAAATGCCCGGCAAAACCGAATTTAGTGATTTTCAGCTATTCTCTTGTGAAATTTTAACCTACTGCATCCAAGTTTGTTGTTATGTTTGGAGTCGCGCTTACAGCTTGCCCCATTTCCTGGTCTCCATACCTTGCAGACCACAAATACTTAATCCCTCAGCCCTTAATTACAAAGCTACTATATCTTATGGCAAGTTAGTATGAAAAGTTAGATAAGACTCATAAGATCTTTGGAGTTCTTTCTTTAAAATAGAACTGTGCATGCGATAGCTGTTTTGGACGCCAGCACTGCCTTTCGGAATAACACCCAAAAATAAGAAATGACAAACTTCGTTTAAAGTGACGCTCTAACAAAAAGAATAACCTGGCGTTTGCTCAAAGGGCAAAAAAGAAGATGTTTGATCGCGGCAGGGATCGAACCTGCGATCCTTTGCGATGAACTTGTAAAGCAAATGCCTTAACCACTGGGCCACGCAACCGAATTGGAAAGATCGTTTCTATTTTATCATTATATCCAAAAGGAACCTGAAGTTGAAGACAGACGAAAAACACGTCCAATCATGGGCTCGGATTGCTCTATGCTATAATAGATAACGCGATAAATCAGGTCGAAGAGGATTAGAAATGCGTTTCCGTGGAATATTAGATATAGGACGTCCCACGGTTCCAGCGGAATGCCAGTTTTCGATGCATCTTCATCTTTAGTAGCAGGTATTAGCAAGTACTATTGTTATTTAATGATTGACACCGCTACGTGTCATGTAGTCGTATATATCACGAGTGTCCTAGAACAGTATGCAGCTAAAGAAATAGAGAAAGAAGAAAAAGCTCATAATGGTATAAACTGAAATGAATGGCGTTTTTATTCTCGACGGTCTTGCCCCATAGACCTTATCATTTTCGCTTTACTCCAGTGCCCCTGGGAACTCTAACCAACCAATACAGCGTGAATGCAGCCGCAACGTTGAACAAAACATATACCCAGAGAATACCAAAGTCCCTCCACCTGTTTCCGTATGAGAGTTTAAATCCCTGTAAAAATTCATTGGTTGAACTGAAGCCACAATAGTGGCACATCTCCTCGGATGCAGGATTAAGCAGTGCTCCACCTGCATTGCGGATATAAGTACCCAAGAAGTCGCCACAGGTCATGTTACTCGGCGCTTTGATATGAAGTATTTCTTTCTTGGTACACGTGACCTCTGAGCCGTATAAAGCAACACTCATAATACCTTCTATGAGATAGGTTGCTGGAGAAACGTGGTACATGAATTTCCAGAATTTCGGAATGTCATCGGGCCGTACACCCACACTGCGCATCGTGTTAGCCAAACAAGAATCAACAACGTATGCCGTCAAACGCTTACCCGCAGAAAGCAATGGATATTGTCCACATGAAGCCCACCTGGACGGAAGCCACTTCAGGCATGCCGAGCCACGCAATAGCGAAATAAGAGATTGTGCTTGCGAGCAGAAAGAACATCCATAGAAATAAGAACACCATGAAGCCTCGAATATGTTGATCGTCGGACGTGGTATTATTTACGAATCCCACAGGATAATACCAGCAGATGTATGCCAAAACGGCCATTAAAGTGTTCCAAACAATCTCCACAATGATGTTTGATAAGAGAAGAGCTAGTGCAAGGAGACGTGTTAGAAGGTAACATAAGGCGTACACGGTGGAAAGTTACTTACTGGTCCATCGATAAGTTTTGGACGGTCTCTCTCGAACTTCGTACAAGTCTCGCTGAGGGACAAAATTTGGCATAATTTGCTGCGTCAGGTTCATGAATATGACCATGTACATGAAAATGGCATAAATTTGATTTTGTAAGCCTTGCATACTATTTTTAGCATCGAAACTGAGCCCAATAAATAGAGACTAGACGGCAGTTAGCATAATAGCCCATTGTTATTTAAACTTCAAACCCACAGCAAGTCCAACAAGAATGATCTTTGACCAGACATAACGTGGAGATCGCCAGAAGTATCTCCAGGTCCGGAGTAGAACCTGCCGAAACTGCGTCGAAAATGAGGTGACATATTCTTGCTGCTGGGATTTAGTTACCCTTATGGGTGTATTCTTAGTCTCGGATTGGGTTACTGGGAGCTCATTAAGGCGTTGGAGCTCCTCTTTCACAGAACAATATTCGGGCGAGTTTCGCCAAACTTCATGCCAATCAATGTTCTTGATCCCATTGGCTTTTGACGACTGAATAGTCTCAAGCATATACTCCGCAGGGTTAGCGTTTGGTGGGCATGACGCAGCACCGTTGCGTTCGAAGTAGTCAAGAAGTGTCTCTGATCCCTTGCCCAAGTCTGAGATGTTAGCTACAGTAGATGACTAGAATATTGGTTCACATACCTCCAAAGTAGACAGTCTTTCCGCCCGGCGCTAAGAGAAGCAGCCGATCAAAGCGTTGAAACAGCATCGCGGATGGCTGGTGAATGGTACAGAGAATTGCCTGGCCATTGGCTGTCAACTTTTCGATGAGATCGCAGATAGCCCACGAAGTCTGCGAGTCCAGACCAGAGGTGGGTTCATCAAGAAACAGGAGCAGTTGCGGGCGAGCAGCCAACTCGACCCCAATGGTAAGACGCTTTCGCTGTTCAACATTGAGGCCTTCTCCTTGCACGCCAATTACAGCGTCGGAGAATTCTTGCATGTCGAGCATATCGATAACCTGTTCTACATACTGCAGCTTCTCCTCCTTGGGGATTTCTGCAGACTGCCGAAGCAGGGCACTGAACTCGAGTGCTTCGCGCACTGTCATGGTTTCTAGGTGGAGATCTTGCTGTTGGACGTATCCAACGCGATTTTGGAACGAGGAGTCGGTCAAGTTACCATCGATCTTGGTATCGCCACTAACAACTCCCACAGTGACTCGAGTGGCCAGAACATCCAGCAAAGTGGTTTTGCCAGCACCAGACACTCCCTACATACCGTAAGCAATGGATATCATAATGAGCATGTATTTGCCTTACCATAAGTGCAGTCGATACACCAGGCTTCACCCAGCCATCGACATGATCCAAGAGGCGGCGATTATTTCCTTTTATCTGAATGTCATAGCAAAGATCCTCCCAATGGAACACCGATGCTCCTTTGTCAAGTCCAATTGAACCCTCGTACTTTTCACTCTTTTCTGCCACGACTGGGCGACCAGGCTGCGACTCCACATCAGTACCTCGCTTTGGAGGTATAGCTCCCTTTTTAAATACAAGCACCTCGCCTTTGGTCTTTGGCGGCTTGGCATATTCCGCAGATACAATATATAGAGTGAAGAGGACGACAAAGTATCCACACATGATCCCGATATTCCTAACCCCAAATTAGCTTAGAATCATGACACTTTAGAGTTCCTTGTACGAACCTCCACTTGTGTGCGTTGCTGTACTGGAACGAATCGTTAATATATCTATCACCGCTGACTATGAATGATCCAGCTTCTGTTCCCACAGCCTGGCATATCTGAGAATCTGGAGAGACTGAGTGGTACCCAGGTCCTGATGGGACCCGCTGAGAGCAGGGAAAATATCTATTGTGGAATTCGTTGGCCATGAGTGCCTCGAACGCATAGGCCAGAGGATTAATATGGTTTATCCAACGAAGCCATCCGGTCATGTAATCCTTCGGAATCGTAAACCCGGTGTATGTCATCAACGCCAGACTATTGATTGCTGCCGGGATCATGGCCTGATGTGAGGTGCGAGTGATGCACGCGAGAGTGCGGTAAATACAGGACATTACCATGGTTGTGAGGTAAGTAGTCAAACAAAAGAAAAAGAACTTGTCTGCCTCTCGGCGAAGGTTAGTCATAAAGTACACCACAAGATTCAAAGCGAACATGTTGGCAGTCTTGTAAGGTACATCTATCAGGAAGCTGGAAATTGCCTGGGCGGACTGGTGGTAAAAGGCATAGCGTCGATGTTTTTCAACGACAGGGCGTTCGGCATACACCGTCAATATCTGCGATTGTGGTTAGCACGTAGAAGTCAGTTGCGAGAACCGGACAGGATTATCATACCTCCATTTGGCTGGCGAACGCATTGAACAAGAGTGCAAAGAAAATTACGCCGCCGCGATAGTAAAAGCTGGAAGCATCGTCCTCGAGGTTGTAAAACATGCTTCCAAGAACCAATGACATAATGAAGTAGAAAATAAAAGAAGCAATCGTGAAACCTGGATCGGCCAACAAGCGCCTCCACCCGCGCCACAATGTCAGCCGGACCTGTTCGTAGTAGGAGATTGTATAAGGAGATTTGTCGCGTTGACTGGAGAATTTTTCGTTTTGCCGAGACTCATTGAAGGCGGCAAGTCGCTCTCTCGGCGGATGGTTTTTTTCGTATTGACTGAGCTCCTTGAGGAGCTCATCTCGTTGGACGCTACACTTCCATCGTTGCGCAAACTCGTCAGGCGTCCGGGGAACCTTGTCCTCGTAGCCTAGCTTGACTCTGCGCTCTTGAGGGCTAGTCATTGACGTCAAAAAGTCGGCAGTGGTCTGCCGTTCAGGGCCTACTTTAGTCAGCTTACGGGTCTTGGATTAAGACATCGTGGGTGCTTACACTCAAACCCAATATCCTCAAAGTATTGTTTCGCTGCGTCGGTTCTTCCAAAGAAAATCTGTCTGCCTTGATACAAGACAGTGACTCGGTCAAACAGCTATCTGATTTTTAGTTTGTTTCCATGTAGATTCTCGCAGTCGACTTACGTCGTATGCAGACTGTGGGGCTTGGTAAATAGCAACAGCGCCAGAGATGCCGAGCAGGTCCGCTTGGAGCCGCAGGGTTTTGCAAAAGTTGATGGCATTTCCACTGTCCAGACCCCGTGTCGTATTGTCCCAGCATTGGAGCTTGGCTCCGGTAAGGGCTGCCTCTGCGATGCTCACACGCTTCCGTTCACCACCACTGACGCCCCGGATGAAGTTATTTCCAACGCGGGTGTCGACTGTGTGGCTGATGCCGAAAATGGCCATCATGACATCCATCATCATCTTGTTGGCCTGCTTTCGCGTCACTCCTCCAGGGATGTGGCGGACGGAGTGCGCACTCGCAGCGAAAGACAAGGTTTCACCAACAGTCAGATGGGGGATGTGGCTGTCCACCTCAGCATTGTAGAGAACATCGCCACGAAAGCGACGACGCACATCTTTCGTGTCCACGCCTACGAAATGTCAGTTTCGATTAATTATGTTTTAATGGTCATTTGTGCTTAATCTCACCTCTAAAGTTCATGTACGTGTCGGGGCCGACTTCAAGACCCTGAGTCTCACCTGCGATCGTCTTGAGGAATGTTGAGCACCCCGCGCCTGGTGGGCCAAGAACCAGCAAAAGCTCCCCCTTTTCAATGACGCCTTCGAAATCGCGGAGGATCTCAATCTTCGTCTTGCGGCGGTTGCCACTGAGCATATTCCCCACAGTGGAAAGGAGACCTAACGGCACGTCGAGTATATTCCTTTGGTGCTCAACTCCACCCGTTCCCCACCCGTAAACATCGAGCTTCTGGAACGCCACGCCGAGGCTTCGAGTCCGCGCCGAGTTTGGGTCTGATTCGGTGAGCTTGACAAAGGCCTTTACCCATTCTTGGGCTTTGAAATTGGGAGAGAAAGGGTCAATTCTGCTTCCAGCTTCCGGCTTCAACGCGTTCATGTGATCCCCAAGTGTTGTCGAATATCGCCCTGCAAGGCCACTGACCTCATCCTCGAAAGAGGTGAAGCGAGAGATCGTTTCACTATCATCGCTCCCGGCCAGAGTGTTCAAGGACTCCACCGTGACGGCATCAGCCCTCTCGCCGACCTCGTCGGGCTCTGGAAAATGGGTTCTCGTTGGGTCTTTTGGCGACTCCATCCTTGCGTCAGTTTTCCTATCCAAAAGAAGTCGGATGTGGTGGCTTTGCCAAAGTAATCGAAGTGGTGATTACGCCCTTAAGATAATGCTGGCTTATTCAAGCCCTTTCTTAATTAATGTAAAAAGTGCGCAGGCCCAAAATTTTAAGTAGGGGCCAGTCATTAATGGGCTTCAATCAAGGTCAAATCTCTCACTCAGCATGCTTAAAATGAGCCCGGGTCATCTGAATTCCTAGGGCTACGCAGGCTGCAATGGTTGGTCAGTTGGATGCATAGGCTGGGCTTGTCGAATCACAAACCCCCAAACCCGCGTCGTGACTGTCGGAAACCGAGACATTTCACAACCGCTCATTCTATCTTCACAAGTATATCGCGCACCTATCAATCATTTAAGGCGATTCCGCCAAACGTGCGGTGTTTTGATGATGGGATGTGAAAATTTGTCCATCAGGAGACGCGTAGATCGTCGGAGCTTGAACAATATGCCAAGAAATGATGAAATGTGTCAGTTGTGACGTCTCCTTGCATCTAGCCACCCTGCAGTATCGAACTAAAATTCAAACTCAATGTATAGATACGGGGAAACGACCGCGCTCTATCGGTGCTAGGGGCTAGATGGCCATCATGGAGGATGCGAAGTCCGAAAACCCCATATGAATTGAAACATAAAAGGCCACATCCCACACATCCAGGCACCATCTGGCAGCCCTACCACCCATGTTTCTCATCCATAATGGACCCTTTGTTCGCCCGTAGCTATGTGCGACCGCCTCAATCTTGCTGTCTTTGGTAGCCGAACACATCACTCGACTGTGAAGAGTGTCGAGGGTGCTCGTCAACGTGCTGCCGGGCTTAAATCGGTGGTTTATTTGCTGATCCCACATAATCCAAGACATCAGCAACCTATGGGGTCCCTTGATCAGGGTCGGGTGAACGGTCGTCCCCACCCCGGTTTTTCATAGCAAAAGAGCGATTGTCGCGTCGTGATGTTTTCCTTGCTCGCCGCTAATGTCCCGCTGTGGGTCAAATTCCAACAAAGCAGCACACTTCGCCGCGCCAAGACGACAGCCACGTTGAAGTAGGTCTTCGGGCAGGATGTGGAATGAGGCGAAACCCAATCCGTGTCCGGGAGAACGCCGGGTCTAAAAGCATCAAGAACTTGGACCCTGAAGTGACAGGGTCCATGTCGCGTGAATACTTATCGCGATCACGGTACTGTGTCCAAAAATCACCGTTCTGACTGCCCTTGACATAATTTAAGAGGTGTTATAGCTCTCTACCTCCCTGCGTACACCGGCTCATATACCCTTAAATGCATGTTTCACCAATGACCTAGTGACGTCAAAGTAAAAATACGATGTTCGAAAATTTGCACCCATCTGGGCACCACACAGGTGATGTTTTAGTTCCTCTGTTGACAGCTTTGACGCAAATGTGGGATGTAGATCAATGCAAGGCCGTTGGCTTGTTTATTCTGGTGACGTGTGATACGGTGCGCATTCGGTCATATCATTGCCAATTGCGTCAACAATTTGAGACAGATGGGAAGCGGTAGACGATGGTGTAGCAAATCACATATAACCCAAGTCAGTTCCAAGTCAGGTGGTTCAAGTTCGGGTGGTACCCTGATGTATGCCAAACGCCATGAAAAATCAGGGTCTAAAATCAGGGTCTACTACCCTGCAGACCAAACGCAGAGCCAAACTTTGTGATTCCTGCACGGAGACGGATGAAACCAGGGAAAGAATATACCCCAAGACGTCACCCAATGGCCTTTTCGATTTTAATTCAAGTCTCTCCTATATCTAGACAGCCGGAAGCTCCTTATCGAGAGCGATCAACGCAAAATTCCCGGTGGTGTTATGTAACTGGCCCGAGTAGCTTGGGTTACCATTTAGCGCCCCTGGTCACACATCTCCTTTAGCAGCATCCTGGCCTTGATTAAACTACGCCTCGGCAATGTCTGAACAAGGCTGTGTGCAGGTCGCACGCACATGATAGGGGGACCATGGGCTTTCTAAGCAAGGTGGACATCCCTGGTCCGTGATGCCGCCAATTGTGGGTTGGCGCCATGTTCGTCAACCGAGGTTGGACCCACAAAGAGCCGACAGAACCTCTATATTATGGATCACTGGGAGAACCCCTGTTTTGAAGGTTTAGTATGCGTGTGTGTGTGTGTGTCTATCTGCACGTTGACATCGTCGTGAACTGTAACTGTCGATAGCTTTACGTCATGGGAGTTGGCATCGCGGACCTCGTCGCCGTTGAGGAGGCCTCAGCGGGTGAATATGTCTCAAAGCACCTCCCAATCCAGATGGGGAATCCCTCCCGCATCGCCTACGGAGGGTTCACATCGGGCGTGGCCGTGAGCGCCGCCTGTTCGACCGTCGCCCCCAACCTCTCGCTGTACTCGGTCCTGGGCCACTTCCACGGCCCTGCGTCTACGGACGTGAAGCTGCACTGCACAGTCACAAACACACGTGATACGCGGTCGTTTGCGACGCGTCGAGTCCAAGTCAAGCAGCAGCAGCCGGACGGCAAGTTTCGCGTCTGTCTGGAACTTATCGCCGACTTCCACGTCCAGGAGCCATCTGTTCTTGAGTATTCTGCGCCCCCAGCTGATGCCTGGCCCCGGCCTGAGGATTGTCCTACCGCCGAGGCACTTGCTGTTTCTCTGAGGGACAGTGGAAGGGTATCCCAGGCGGAATTTGACTCGTACACGACATCGTTTGGCATCCAGGGAACTCTATTCGAGTCTCGGTTCTGTCCAAATGGAGTCGGCGCGCAAAACCTCGGCGGTACCGCAAAACATGTCACCACCACACAAGACCACCGCTCCATTACTGACAAAACCTGTGCCGAATGGGTTTCTGCGATTCAACCGCCCAAGACGGTGATTGGCAACCTTTCCGCGTTGGCGTTCCTCATGGACGGGGGCTTGTCGTTTCTTCCCCTGACCCACAACCACCAGTGGTTTGACGAAGTCGGCGCTTGCTCAACGCTGGACTTTGCCTTCCGCGTCTTCACTCCCGACGTGGATATGGGCGCTTGGCATCTCCGTGAGAGGTCAACTTCCCGCGCCGGCAGTGGAAGAACCTTTTCCGAGAGCAAGTTCTGGGATGAGAAGGGAAATCTCGTGGCATCAATGTCTCAGCAGTCGATTCTTCGCGTGAGGAAGCCTTCACCCAAGCTGTGACGCAAAAGAGTTTTCGCACTTGGAATATTTATGTTTATAGAATAGATAATTTATACACCACTAGAAATATAGTTTTTTTTAGTAGCTATTGCCCCTGGATGTAACGCTGCATGCTGACCTTGACTGCAGCAGACAAAAAATTGGTCACGCTAAAATCTGAGAGATGGCTCCCAATCCGCTCGCAACATATCCATGTCCTCTTCCTCCGACCCAAAAACTTCTCCGCAGAGCCCTTTTCGATCTTCACATTTGTAAAGATCGATCTCTACCCGTTCAAGGGGAGTCCTTTCCAAGAGGTACTCTTTGATTCGCCCGGTCCATGGCCAATGGGCAACTCCCCGCTCAATGCTCAACGCTTCTCTTCCATCCACAGCTAAAGATTGAAGCTCAGGCAACCGCTTGAGCGTGATATTTGCGCTTGTTTCGATGGCCCACATGCGTAATCTTTCGCGTTCACGGCTGAATTGTCTCCCAGAAACACCCTCGAAAAAGCCACCACAGATCGGGTAATCTAAATCATGCACCCTCCCTAGGTCTTCCGAAATCGGGATACGGAGGGAGGATAGATTTGGGAACTGCTGTAACTTGGAGATTATCAACTGTAACATGTTAGTCAATGACTCATTCCCCTGGCAATAGACGTACCTTGAGCTTTGTGGCGTTGCGAAAGTCTGGATAATCAATGTGGTCAATGACCGGGTCTCTCCAACTGATTGAACCTTTCATGGATAATCCTTGAATCTGTGGCACCTCGGAGAAGATTTGTTCCACAAGTCCCGGCGACCACTCTGTGTATATACTCAGATTTTTGAGCTTGGGTAACTCCTTTACCCTCTTCACCAATTCAGCGACAGAGCTATCTTTAACACTCCAGCTCGCTCCTATGGATGTATCCTCAACCACGCTCTCAACATTGGGAGTGTGCTTGAACAAAAAATGTTTGTTAGGCCCGAGTATCAGATTCTTCACGCTGGGGAGGGTAACATTATTTGTGGATTTTCGAAACAGCATTTCATTAGAAAAACCTGTCCATTCGATTGTATCGAGATTTTTCATTTTGGTGAAGGCTTCGAGCGCAAGTTCCGAGAACTCGTGGCCAGTGGGAAACGGACTGCTTTCGGTCATGTCAATGGACACTTTTCGGCACTGCTCAAGGGCATTCGGACAATCCAAAACATCCAGCGCCATGGGCACCATATCCGACCATTGTGCTATTCTGCCCGCCCTGTTGATATCGAAGGTAAGGTGTTCGAATAGGTCATGGGGAATTGGACCAATTAATTTGCCTGTCGACGAGTCGGGGTTACATAGTGCGCTCTTTGCATCAACCAGCTTAAAAAGCGGCTCCTTTGTCTTGACCCACGGATGTCGAGTTTCTAAAACGAAGAGTGGAGCCTTGAGAGATCTGACGAGATGCATCAGGAACGCAAAGGCGGAGATGAAGAGTGCGCGCCGCATCATGGGGTCCTTTGGCTATATGCGCGAAATACTTGATGTAGATGGCTTGTTAGGCTTTTCAAAGTAACAAAGCAACTCATCTGACCGGACTCTTATATAGACATCGAGCGATGCAAATTATCCTCCCTGAAACACCGTGTCATTAAAGATTTGGGAGGAAGGATTTTAGTGTAGGCACGGGCGTGATGCATGGTGAGCTGAGTGGGGCAACTTTGAGCACGTAGCCTGGTGATCTAGCGTGATGCCAGATTTCATCAATGCTGATGTTGTTTTATGAGTCATGTCCACTCAATCCTCAGCTATGATATCAAATGGAAAAATCTAGAAGAATCGCTGTTAAAAAAACCGCTCGAGATGATCGCTGCCTCTCAATCATGCCACTTTGTCTTTCCTTATTTTAACGCTGCATCGTGTCAGTACAAAAGAAGCGAGTACATGGCGAAGTGAGCATGGGCCCTTCAAGCTGGGAACCGATGCTTGACTGTTGTCTTAATTTTTCGTTTTTTTCTTTTCATGATACTGAGCGATAACTTTTACACAAGAAGCAAGAAGTCATTGATAAAATATTTAGTATAGAAAGGCCAACTCTACATTCTTGGACCTCGGGTTCGTTGAGCCCACCAATGGAAAAACATTATTTCCACTGTGTTTCGTAGACTGATAAAGAGTTTATTGAAGAGCTGCTTCATCCAGTAGCCCATAGAATTGAAAGAAGCGGTGCAACTCAGGCACAATCACTTATAAGGCCCAAGCAATGTAAATGACTGCATTGTCCACTTGAAGTAACCTGTGGCCTCACATTGGGCCATAATGTTTAAATGAGTTTTCTGGTAAATTAATATGACAACTGGCTATAATAGGAAATGTCTGCTTCAGCAGAACAACGTGTTCACATGCCAAACCTGAATGACAGTAGTTTCTTTGTTGTAGGCATACGTAGCTCTGATATTTGACGCTGACTTGCCCTATCTGGAACCCATTCTCAAAATGGAATTCTCATTAGTCATAGAAAGAAGTGCGCATCTCGTTAGAATTGACAAGTTTTTTTCCTGATGTGGAATATTTAGTCGCAGGAAAAGTTTAGCCAGATAGACAAGTGAGCTTTGTGACAAATGTAGCTCAGCTAGCCTTTAGAGACGTTCACCAAACTCAACCCCGTGGCAAACCATTTCTTCAGTGTTGAGTGATACATGAGAGTCAGATGTGTATGAATGTTGAATATACTTGAGTTTAGTAAAGGGAAATGTCTTATTGGTTGTAATGAGATTGTGCTGATATATTTAAGAGATTCTAACTAGCCTTTTTAAACGAGATAAACAAGAAAGAAAACCACGCATTCAATCTACGGCGATTTGGATCCATCGATGGCATCATTTCTTATCGTGACGCTGCAACGCAGGGACCTTGCGATTGGAAGCTGAAGATAAGCCCCGCTTAAGAGGGGTTGACGATAACCGCAATTCGGAGATCATCCCCGCCGAGGTATCATCGCAGCCTAGAAGTAGAACCGAAATGCTGGCGTAGATAAAACAATCAAGTGATTCATCGTGAAGTGAAGAGCAATTGCTCATTTCCTCGAATTGTTACTGCATTTTTTGGCAAGAGCATAATTACAACGTTGCATCATTGGTTCTCTCACTTTATCTCATTTCAGCCACAGTGTGTTGCCAGTTTTGCATCCTCACTCGCAGCAATGGCAGCCAGCCAAGAATCGCTCCGACCATCGGTCACTCTATCACAGGGAACCGTTCTGGGTATCCGTGAAACTGGCAGATATCCCGGAGAGGTAGACAGTTTCAAGGGCATTCCGTATGCTCTGCCACCAACAGGCGACCGTCGTTTTCGCCCACCTGTCAAGGTCGCGCCATCCTCAGACACCATTGACGCCTCTCAATTTGGACCCCGCGCGCCCGCGCGTCAATTCGTCGTCTGCGGCCCTACACTCGAGGAGAGCGAAGATTGTCTGACGGTGAATATTTTCCGTCCAGCTGGCTATGACTACCAGTCGTCGTCACTTCTGCCAGTGGCATTATACGTCCACGGCGGCGCCTTCAACCGTGGAAATGCCGCCATGCATGATACTGCAGCCATGGTTGGGTGGTCTGAAACGCCATTCGTCGGCGTGTCTTTTGGCTATCGAATCGGCGCGCTGGGATTTCTGCCTTCGAAGCTTAGCGCCGAAGAAGGGGTCCTTAACCTGGGCCTGAAGGACCAGATATGTATGATGGAGTGGGTTCAGGAAAACATTGGGCACTTTGGAGGAGATAAAAATAACGTCGCACTTTTCGGCCTCTCAGCAGGCGCGCATTCGGTAAGACATTTCAAATGTAGCACCGGTGATCTGAAGGCTAATCATAATTAGATTGGATATCACCTCCTTAATTATGAAGAGGGCAAGCCACCTCTGTTCCATCGCGTCCTCATGGAATCTGGAGCGCCTACGTCTCGAGCAGTTCGAAACCCCGACGCGCCAATCCACGAGGAGCAATTTGCAGACTTTCTCAATGAACTGAAATGTCCCAAAGGCCTTTCTGCGTCAGAAGTCTTTGAATTCTTGCGCTCACTCCCAATCTCCCAAATTGCAAGCGCTCAAACGACGGTATTTTACAAGTACAACGGGAGTCTGCGCTGGGCATTTCAACCCGTCATCGATGGCGAGATTATTCGCCGTCGTCCCATAGACTCATGGAGAAATGGCCAGTGGCACAAAGTGCCCATAATGACTGGATTTACAACAAATGAAGGTTCTATTTACGTCGACAAGAACATGTCAACATCGGAAGAATTTACCAATTTCTGGAAGACACTACTCCCGCAATTGAGCGAAGATGACTTGGCCTCAATTGACAAGTTATACCCCGACCCTCTCAAGGTCACAGACTCAATTTATAAAGAAGACCGCTCTGGCGTCGGCCAAATGTACAAGCGCATCGAGGCAGCCTATGCACAGTACGCCTACGTCGCTCCCGTTAGGCAAACCGCCAGCTTTACTGCCAAGGACGTACCGGTGTACGTCTATCACTGGGCCTCGGAGTCCGATGTACTTAACGGAGCGCGACACGGAAATAACATGTTTTACGAGATGCGAGATTCAGACATCTGCGCCAAATCCAAGACTCAAGACGAGTTATCCGGCACACTGCACGCGTACGTAACGAGCTTCCTCTGCACGGGAGACCCTGATTCGATACGGGGCAAATACGCCGACCGGCCAGCGTGGGTCAAGTATGATCCTGAAGCCGGAAAAGTCATGACTTTTGCCAAGAACAACAAGGAGCTGGTTGGTGGTCAGGTGGGCCCAGCAGCCGAGCTGCTCGACGATACATGGGCAGATAAGGAATCAGATTTCTGGTGGAGTAAGGTAGAAATATCTCAGCAATAGATAACGGAGACACATTTCCAACCGTATATTTCTGCCTATAATGGGTTGTGACGAGGTGTATAGGTAGAAACATTTACGTATATCAAACTTCAAGTCATTTATTCATTCCAACTAAATCCAAACATGTCATAAAACTCCTGAACTAACAAAGGAAAAATCGATGTCAATCAAGTAGGATACGCCAGTACCGTATTACCTAACCCTACTCATTAAGTTCAATAACCCACTCTCAGCTTCTGCTGATTCTGTTCCCTCTGCAGTCTTATCCTCGCCAGGCTCTCCTTGGTTACCTTCATTTGCAACCTGGTCGCCAGCAATAGTTGCCTCTCCTCCTCCTCAAGCTTGGCCTGCTCCAGGCGTATCCTCTCAGACTCAAGCCTTCGGCTGGCGGCTGTCTGGGCCAAAAGTCGAGTCCAAGTTCCCATCAGCCATATCTCGGCATTGAACTTCTGGTGGGTCGCATGGGCCAGCTCTTCCTTTGCGTAGTGGGCCCAGCACTCTTCGAGAGACCCGTGTTTGTTGTAGGGCATCAATTGACTGAATCGCTGCCACGCGTCCACGACCTGGCGGGCCTTTTTCTCCTTTATCTTGAACCACTCCTCGTGTCCTGTCGAGCACTCGGGGCTTCTGCACATTGCTGTTTTAATCCTCCGCTCGTGAAGGACACAGTGGATAAGCGTCTCCATCTTCTTCGCCGCGCACGGCATGTAAACAGCGAACCTAAAGTTCATGTCGTATCGGCATTCCTTTTCTTGGTCCTTGACTCTTTGCAAGTAATCCTTATCCTCCGGCCCCAGGGGACCTTTGTCCACGGCACCCCGAGCGACTCCAATTTTTAAATAGTCTGGGGTTGAATTGTCGCCAAAGCAGTAGATGTATCCCGGCTCCAGCGTCATGTCTGAGGCCGTGTCTCGTAATCGATTGAGGAGGTGTTTCACAGGATCTGGTTTCGGGTTGAAAGCACTAAACATCATATCCCTTCGCACAATCTCATCCTTTGGACACTTTTCTTTCGACGAAGACTTCTTTTTCTTTTGCAATGTCTTGTTCTTCTTCTCTCCCTTCTTTTTCTCCCCAATCGGCTTGTATGGTACGCCATTGTCGGATTCGCAATCGGAGTCTGTGAACTGCGCCTCGCTCTCCTCATCGGAATCTTGTGTTTCATCATCAGATGAGGATTCTTCGCCTGAGGATTGCGCCTCAGACTCGTCAACAGAAGGGGGGACGTCCTCAACCTCCTGCTCATCTGCAGACGAGCCAGCGGAACTCTCATTCCAGTCGGAATCAGGATCAGCGTCCGGATCAGAGGCGGGGGCTTCCGGGGGTTCTTCAGGGGGGCCGGACAGCTCCATGATCCATTGCCGGGTCCTCCTTGGGCGATCGGGTTCTTTGCTTTCCAAAGGTTTCGGGGACAGGGTAAGGTCCTCCATTGCAGCGACAAGCGAAACGCCCCTGTGGGCTGAGCTGTGTTCTTGTTTTAGGTATCGCGGGGGACAAGAACGAGCGAACCTTGGGCTTTCAGGCCTGGTTGGCCTGTTTTCAATGGAAAAGGAGGTAGAGACTGTACGCGGAGTACTGAAGACGTCGCTCACGTCGGCTGAATACGTGGTGCTGGGGGTTGATACTCTTCTTACTTCTGCAGCACGGGTTCGTGGGGTCATTTTGCTCACGTCATCTGAAAATGCGTTGCTTGGAGTTGATGCCCTTTTGACGTCTGCGGCACGAGTTCGTGGCATCGTTTTGTTCATGTCGTCTGAAAATGTGTTGCTTGGGGTGTGCGCCCTCTTGATGTCTGTGTGACGGGTTCGGGGGGGCGTTTTGCTCATGCTGGCTGAAAACGTGTTGCTTGGAGTTGATGTCCTCTTGATATCCACAGCACGGGCTCGCGAGGTCGTTTTGGTCGACGTCACGTACGATCGGCTGCGGGAAGTCGGAGATGCCACTCTATCATGCCTCCGAGTCGTCCTTGTCGCTTTGCTGTGTCGGGATCTTTGAGATTGGTATTCGTCGGAGCTTCTCCCTTCGTCTTCGGATTCGTCTTCGGAGTCCGGAGCGGGCGATGCCGCCCGCGCCCGGCTGGTGTGGGGCTTGGGTCTGCTGCATGGACTCCAATTCTTGAGCCTCTCTCGCAAAATCCCGGCGACATGCAAGACTTGATCAACGGGTTCGCCATCTAGTCTCTTGGCGTGGATTCTTGGGCAGATGAGGTAACGGGCTAACTTGTTCAGGCAGTCGGTAATCCGCATCGATGTGGCTCTTTTGGAGTAAGTGGCTTCGATTTCTCGGAGGAGGTAAAATGTTTCCCGCTCAATCTCAACCTTTGGTCGTTTCCAAGTGTAAGAACATGGGGAACCATTTGCCAGGGAGGCAAGGCAGCTGATTTTCCCATCAAGCGGCACCCCCAACACATGGCTGAGTTCCCCGATTGTCGGGAATGAATCAAGGTCTATTCTGGAGCCCATCTTAGCCGTGCGAGCGATTGTCCGAGATGGCGCAGGGGAATAGAGGTGAAGCCAAATTCCGATTTCAATCGATGTGGATGTATGTTTGCCCAAGGAAGAGGGCGAGTATTAAATGAGCCTTAGAAATGGCCATTTTTGGTGTTGGGCAGCAGGGCGAGAGCAGTTGAAGCAAAAACGTGGCATACGTGAGGCTAGAATCCATTGGTGACATATCAAAAGCATTTTTTGATGCTAGCTATGGGGCCATCTGCAGGCGTGGAACGAGTAGGGTCTTTTTGAGGGTTGCCCACTAAAGCAGCCAATACAAATCTCGACACGTGTGGAACGGGTTGGATGCAAGGTGAATTGGGCACCAACGAATTCATGACACGAGTGTTTGGGTGCCGAATATTGACAAATCTCAATGGCGGATGGAGTAGTGCTTGGGAGTAAATACATCTTGCATGTCTCGGTTATCTTTAGTGTTGGCTCGAAGCATGATTGCTCGATGATGCTGGACGATGGTTTGGAGGCCATCCGATATAACTCTGGTCTTAAGGTGTCCGTTATGTCATTTGCCTCTAAATATACTATGGTTTCCTCCCTATATCAATGTTGGCGTGCGATTGTGAAAGGAACCATGTGGCGGACCCTGCACTGCCAACACTGTCGGTGGCGACAACTACGAACGATGATGCCGCGTAGACTTCCAGGCTAACTCAAAGATACATTAGTCTATTTCTACAAGGAGAAACCTGCATAAAAAGTGCATTTGAGTGTGGAGCGGGCGATTGCAATAGTCATTGTGTCCACTGTGACTCGAGAGAACGCTCTACCCCAAATCCAAACTCCAACAGATGATGCATACCGCCACATCTAAGTTGGCAAAATCAATCAAGATAATAGGGGGCATATTTACAGCCCTGAAAAGCTATTATTGAAGTTTAAGCTGGTATTTCTATGGAAATGAAGAACTGGTTCTCAGCTGCGCCGCAAGATGTACTGGCAGATGAGACCCAAAACGAATGTAACGCATGCAGCCAACAGGCGTAATTTGGAAGGGTCGTACTAAGAATGACAAGAGCACACACCAATTACGTGCTTAAAAGAATTGATGAACCAACAGCCCGTATCTTGTGCTTAAATACTGTGCCACTTATGTTTATGAGTTATCACCTCTTTCAGAGCCCTCACGCCTTTACCTTTAACCCGGGCCCATATTTTGTTATCCGAATAGCGGCGTATCCCAGACCAGAGGCGCCAGTCAATACGCCGCCAAATGTCCACAGATGACGCCAATGCAACGAACCATGATTGGTGCCCAGGATGGCACCGCCACCAGGGCCACCGGCCAACACGCCAAGTGCAATAATGGCATATCCCATGCCCACACGCGTTCCGAGCTTTGTCTTATCTTTGGTCAGCACTGCTATGCACATTGGCGGTAGACCAATTAGCGCGCCGCTCATGAACCCAGAAAGAAGAGCCACAACGATGATTGCACCTTTCGAATGCGTCGCCATCATGCAGAGCATCAGCACACCCGAACTCAAAGCAGCTGGCGCGAGAAGATTGAAAGGCCCGAACCTATCGGCTAGCTTGTTAGGTATGGTTCTACCAAACACTGATGCGGCGTTGAAGATGGGAACCAGATAAAATGCCAGGGATTCATCCGTAATGCGCTCGGCCGAGGAGTAGTAGGAGAGATAAAAGAAGATGACAAATAAGCCCATGTAGGCGATCAGCGTAGTGAATACAAGTGCCAGGTAGCTAAAATCACTAAAGGCAGTCGTGTCTAGGATAGCGCGGGCCTTGGGAGGTTGTACGCGGAGACTCATGGTAACCATTGGAACCAGCAAAGTGCCCAGCGCGATAAATCCAATGACGCGCACAGCCCAGGGGAATCCGATCTCGCCGATGAGTCGATACAGCACAATAGGATATATGACACCACCCAAAGCAGAACCGGATGCCGCGATACCAATGGCAGCGCCCATCTTGGTGCTAAAGTACTGCGGGATAATGGCCACGCAAGGGACGAAAAGACAGCCAGTTCCGATGCCAACAGCAAATCCTTGGGCCAGCAGCACCTGCCACCACTCTTTGCACAGACTGAGCATCATGTGCCCGAAGACGACCATGAAGCTGCCAACGAGGAGCAGGGTGCGGAGATAGCCACGGTCAAAAACAGGCCCTACGAAAATGCCCATGAACATCAACATGAAGGCCGCAATGGAGCCGATCCACGAAATGTTTGAAGAGCTCTCAGTAAAGAGCGTTCCAGATTCATAGTAAGTTTGATAAGCCCCAAATGCGTTGAGAATGCCCCAGGTATTGAAATACAGTAGGAAACTACCCAGGACATTCAACCACGCCTGGAGCCCGCCATTAGGAGGTGCCGAAGGCGTCGCGGGCATTTTTTCGCCTGGGCTGTCTGATGGAGGATCTTGGACTGTCGATTCGTTCATTGTTTTTTTGAGTGTGTGAAAATGGCTGAGAGCAGCGTCAAAGGAGTCGGCTGTGGTATCTCAAAGCTAATGAAAAAGATAATTCAGTACATTGCCATGTTGGTAAATCATTCTACAGTATTCATTTCAATCAATATCACTATTCATTTATATAACATCTATCTTCGGTGCTTTGAAAAGTGTCCGGTCGGTATTAGACGGTAATTGCCAAATTGCACTCGATTTGGCTAGCCGTTGGTTTGAATGCCCGCCGATGCGATAGTCCGGCTCGGTATTTTACCAGGCCTCTATCTAACGGGATATCATCGGAAGGAAATCTGATTCGTGTAGCATTCCTTCCAACCAACAACAGTGGAGATGGAAAGTGGCACAAACTCTACCGGACCAGAACCAGATCAGGTATGGGGCTTGGCAGATCGCAGAATGAGGCCCAAATACGGCCTCATTTGACAATTTTACGAGTACACGTTATCATCTAACATCGTCGACGTATTGCTACGTATACTTCCAGCTGGGCAACCAAAAGGAGTTTGTACATTTTCTCTGCACATGTGCACCGGTCATTTGGATTGGGGGGACCTTAGTTGTCACTGCATTTAAATATGTGCTCTCAGCATTACACGAGAAGTACGTCTGACCATCGATGACGCTCGATGTGGTACGGACGGACCCATCAACCATGACACCCGACGAATGGTGTTGGTTGTGGCTCCATGGTAGTCAAGCCTAATGCATGGGGATGATGCATGTATGTACCGACGCCATCTCAATGAGCACCGCAATTTTAGCCTCCACAGAGCAGATTTCGGGATTCTGACAAAAAACAGCAGGTCTGGTACCTGTCGACTAACCTGATTTGATCGACTACTTTCTACAAAATATAATGATTAATTTCCTCTTTTTAGGAAGACAAAATTCACTCCATTAATTTTTTTTTCTTTTTTGGGAAAGCCAAGATTGCGACTAGGATCTCGCCATCGGAGATTTCTGTTTTTTTCACCCAAGCTTGACCCTGGCAGCGGAGCTTTAGATTAACTTCAGCCTGACCCCAAGTAAAGGAGCCAGCCCGCATCTTGACGCTGCCCAAGCCTTCTTCGTGCTTTATTAAATGTGATTCCCCATGGAACTTTTTGGTTCAAGGGCAAGTCATCTGTGATCCTCAATAATTTACTACTTCTCGTGAGACATCAAAACCAACACCATGTGAGAAGCGCAAGAGCGTGCGGATTAAATATGCTCCTCACATGCCAGACCTTTGATCTGGACGGACAAGTCATTTTTAAAAACGAAATTAAATCAAGTATAATCACTACCTTTGGTAAATCAAGATTGCGCGTAAAGAGGGTCAAGTTGATTTTTCCTTTCTTTTGGGGTCGGGGCAAAGTGCTGACGGCTGAAGATTTTTGCTGTTGAACACTGATTTCGTATGTTGTTTACTCCTATAGTCAAGTTGAGCTGTTCTTGGCCTTGTGTTTACTGCTAATCTGATTTAATATGGAAAAATCTCTAATGCATGTATAATAAAATGATATTTCGACATTACTCTGAGTATACTAATAAACAGACCCATATTAAAGATGAAAAACAAAACGAAATGCTGAAACGCCATCCATGACCTTATTTCCGTAACTCCTTATCATGCTTCATTTCTGACTTGAGGTGCTTGAACATATCCTTGAGTTCTTTCTTAATGGCCTTTTTCTCATCCTTTGACCACCGGTTGTTCTTCTCGGCCGCCTTGATACCTCGAGCGTACCGTATCCAGATGCGCGCGATGGACTTGACTGTGCATTTGGTGCATTGTTTGCCGTCCGCCAAGTCGTTGAGAGCAGCAGCTATCTCCTTCAAGGCAGCCTTTCCTTGGGGCTCTCGGGCTAGCTCGTCTACGCGAGTTGTGTCTGTGACTCCATCCGCATGGCAAATACGCCTGTAGCACGGGTAGTTAGAATCGGAGCGACGCTAATAATGATTGACCGGGGTCTGCTTGTTTACTTACTCTTCCTTTTTAGCGGCATCCCAGTCTTCAGAAGTGTCCATCTCCATCTTGAGCGTGCCGACCGACTCGGATGATGCTGACGACACCATTGGGAATCGTGGCTTGTTGTCGATTTCGAAGCGCATTGGTGGTGGAGGTGTCGCGGTTGAGTGTAGACTAGGGTGTCGCTGGTAAGGAGGAGACGCTTGTATTCGGAATGTGATAAGGTTTGTATGAATAGATGATCTGAACCACGGTAGAGTTCTTGATCAGATTATATATCATGATGGGCACAAAAGTTGTTGGTGGTCGGTTGTGTATTGGCCGATATCCGGTAGATTCACCGAGCGGACTTTTCAAATGCATTCACCGAAATATGCCGACGCGCAATCGAGAAGACCGCGCGGGGGCAGTGCCACACATTTAACATGTTTAGTGCCACTGAAAGAATAAGCAGCATTTGATTCGATGAAAGGGCACGTCGATCAGTCCATGGTCGTGTGAGTCGCGTCCCGTGACGACTGACCGGAGGGCGAATTTGTTTATCGGATTTTTGGCTGCGATCGTGAACATGTGGGGCGTTAAGATGGTGTACCAGCCTAGAATGGTCCCATTCTCAACTGTCAACCTCCCGCAAATTGCCACCGCCCCTTTGCTAACCTAGAGCTGGATGAAAATGTTGGTTGTTTTGTTGGTGGGGGGGCGTAATACGATTCGTCTCGTCGTAACTGGTTCTTCGTGACAAATTTCGGCTACAGCCGAGCATGATCTACCCCAACTCCGAAAGTTTAACTATGACACATGGACAAACTCTGGAAAAATATTTTACGGCATTTCTAACTAGTCTGACTGAACAACAAATTGATCGTAGACGGTGTTGTTTAAACACTAGGCTTCCCCGTCACCTTGGCTCTGATCTGTCCGATCAAAACGTTTCCAAACCTTGATTGCTTGGGAGCTCCAAAGATACGGTCGCATTCGACAATAACCGCTTTTTCTGTAGTCTCATAAAGCTCCATGTCAAATGACAAGACAATCCTCGCCAGTGCAATAAACATTTCGGCTTCGGCCATTCTGTTACGGTATTAGCAAGTGTTGCGCTGACATTAGAAAGCGGCAAAAAATGAGCAAGAATAGACTCACCGCATGCCGACGCATTGACGTGTTCCTTTACTGAAGCTTACGAGATACTTGGAAAGGTTTTGACCACTTTCTTTCGCTCTGACCCAGCGCTCAGGATCGAAGACAAACGGGTTGGGGTAAATTTCCGGATCCGTAAGGACAAAGTAATTAGATTGGCTGATGGCCGTCTGGGAAATTGTCAACACAGATACGATTGTATGATGAACTCATAACGTTGACTTACACCAGGAGGAATCATATAATCTCCGTATTGTAAAGACTCTGTTGGGAACACTCTTGGTAGGCGTGCTATAACTCCGTAAGAGAGGCGAAAAGACTCGCGGACTACTCCATCCTACGCTTTGTGTTAGAGTTTTTACTGAATCATGCAAATTGAAGGCTTACCAAGTATGGGAGCTTTGTGAGATGGAAGAGTGGAATTTCACCGTTGTCGTACGTGGACAAAGGCAAGGCCGACAATTCCTGTCGGAGCTTTGCCATACATGCCGGGTTGCCCAGAATATGGTACATGGCAATGCAAAGTGATCGTGCTGTGGTCTCTGTTCCTGCCATTAGAATGGTTGATCCCTCATCTACCAATCGATTGATAGATCTCTCCTCTGGTGGAATTGAAGGATCAACCAATGATTTTAGCATGACTGAATCCTTGGACTTGCCAATCATGCCCTCTATGTCTGAAACCGCTGTAAGCTTCTTTCTTATATCTCCTTGGAGGATGGAAAATCCTTCCAAAATTGGCAAGAAGGTCCTCTGAAACCACAAGGGAGAGTGCCTGATTGTTGCAACAGCACCTGGCACAAATCGAGCCAGGTGATACAACGAGGAGATGGAAGACGTTGCCTCCGTTGCGAAGGCCTTGAAGTCTGGAAGACTCAGGTAATCGAAGTGATCTCCATATAAGCGTTGGCAGATAACATCGCCAGTCAATGCTGAAAAGGCTTGGTCAAGATTGACTACGTTCCCGTTGGAGAGAAACTCATCAAATCGTTGACATAACCTAGAAACACGCTCTTGTATAATCGGCTCGATGGAAATAATAGAGCGTGTCGAAAAATAGTGAGATATGTAGCCTCTCCGGGATCGATGAAGATCATGGTCAATGGTCGAAACGCTTGCGGTGGGCAAGCCGAATGCCCCAGTAGTTTCGTGATCTTTATCGACTCTCCGACCGTTGGCGTAAATGGTGGAGTAGTAAGAAGAGTCGAGGACGTGAACCGAGTCTGGAGTGATGCGTACAATTGGGCCTTGACAAAGAATTAGCTTTCTTCAGTCTGGATAAGTAAGGGTGGGTGAAGTACCATATACTTTGTGTAATCTTTCGATTTCCCAGATATACTGACCATCCTTGATCACATCGAACCAGAATTCATAGAGCCGACTGAACCCGGCACTTTTTGGCCCAGGAATGTGACGCAGGGGATGTAGGTATAAATTATAAAGTCCCTTTGTAAGAAAGTATAAAAATGGGATGAAAAGGACCAGATGCAATGGGGACAGAGCCCCGAGTGTAGAATACTCTCGCAGATCCATTGATTCCAGTACTTGGCGTTGAGTTTGACGTCTCCATAAATTCATCACCTGCCTGACACTATATACATTTTTTCTAGATTGTTCTCGACTCCGTTCCTGGAAAGACTCCATTGACCAGGTCCTCGGATTCCCTTTGACCGCAAAGCCCCATATTGGCCACGGTGACCTCCGATGTGGATCTTGTCTACGCTAATTGTAGCGGTTTCTCTTGGTGGACAGGCGGTGTAATGACAGCTCACAACTGATCCATTCTGCCCAACCTATCATCTCGAAAGAATGGGTTTTTTAATCTTGGAAGCGGAGGAATGATGTTGGTTTGACATGACAGGGGCATATGCATGTTGGAGAAATGTCGTTGGGATGGCGGCACACTAGTGTCACCATACCGTTGGTGCTGTTGGTGGCTTGTCAGTGTCAACTCGCTAATCACCGTTAGCATTGCTGTGCCGTGCGGGACGTTTCGGGACATGCGGATTGGCCAAGACTCTTCCTCGACACGGTTGCGTAATCCCTCGCTTCGCAAGCGATTGTGTGTTGGTTGGGAAGACATTGTATCTTGCAGATGTAACGTAGCGAATCTTAGGAGTCTGATTAACATCATATCATATTCAGGCTAATTTTCCTCTACCAATGGTATGGTTTTGATTCTCAAAGCAGAAAATGTGGGCTCAAATATCGGCCCTGGATTGCCAGCTGGCACTTGCGATGGTCTAGACTAGCTGCAGCGACGTTGGCTCCACCAGAAGATGACCGGGGTTCAAAATAGTTGCATTTTTGAACTGTGATGCTTCTTTGTACGTCATGTAGAAGAAAATCTGTCCAACAGGATAACAACCCAAAAATTAGGTTAGTTTACCGCTCTATCCCGATTTTCTGTGGACAGAGCCACTTTCGTCGGCTGTGCGGCATGATCACGAGATGGCTACTTCGTAAGCCTCCTTGTCCGGCGTCGGAACTCATCCACGTTCTAGATTTTAAGTATTAAGAGGCGAATTTCTCCGGGTTACCAAGGCGGGTTTCTCACAGAATCAGTTATTGTTTTAATGAGACAGGACACAAGCCAAAGATTCCCATCAAAACACCATTTGTGTTAGTCACCATTCTTTATCCCCAGCCTCCACGAAACAAAGGACTCTCTTTTGCAATGTTGAGCCTTCAGACGAGGGTCGTTCCTCATGGCCCTATCGAACCAAGCAACCCTGATGGGCTGGAGTTTTACTACCCATATGTTGAGTTGTTTTACACAACTCGACGTGGATGTATCACACAAGAGCATCCTTCTAGCCAGTGCAATTACTGCGATGGACACTTTCTGTCATGCAGGGAAGCATGGGCATCAATTGAGCGAGGCATTCAACTTCTCAAAGGTAGTAACGCAATCTCCCTAGATCCCACTCTTGAATTTGCAAACCATCTCCGCATCATCTTGGCCTTGGATCTCAGCTACCTGGAAGCTTGCAATGCCATTGAGAGTATGAAGCGTCCTCTCGATGACGCCATGATTAAACTGCGGCAGCGCTATCGGGCAATGGGACTTCGGGGGGATACCATAGCAGAGGCTCTACTTCGTGGAGCTGTGCTTGAGATCTGGTACTCTCCCAATGCAGACTCCACTATTGAAGTGATCAAGGAGACATACTTCACCTTGTCAACTGCTCTCGCCGAAAGCCAAGGCCCTGATCCCAGCCAAAAGCATCCCCTCATCAGATCTGGCAACAGTCTGCGGATGTCTGGCGAGGTTACCTTCGCTATTGTCATGTTTGCGAGTTGTTATTTTGCAGAATACGACTCCCCCTCATCCATTGTTCCAATTGTGAACCTTTGGGGTTCATGGCTCGCCTCGCGTCAATCTGACAGCGAGGACGTCTTCGCTGCTACAAACCACAAGTACGTTTGTCATGGCACACACGATGGTCATCGGGAGCTTGAAGCACATTACGGTCGTCTCGTCATCAACTTCCTACTCCGAGGTCTCGTGCCCCGGGTCCCTTGGTCTTTTACACCAAACATCAGACAATTTCGCGATGTCATGGCATTCCGAAGCGGAATGTTGATTGCGGACTGTGTATCTCCCGATAACAGCGACTATGCGGCATTTCTGCAACTGGCTGCGCAGCTCGTTGGAATGGTTGATGGCGTTGAGGATGACTTGTGGTCTGGCCGGCCGCTGATCGAGCTAGGCCGCGCCGACTTGTTCATCAGACAGTTAAAACACCTCCTAGTCTGTGAGCCTAACCCTCGCCATGCTGGGATTGTAGCCACCATATTGTACTCGTTGACGAGCCCACGGCATAATACCCGGGTCCGCGGTCGGCTATCGCTTCACAACATCGGACCGGTAACTTGCTCTACGGCGTCATTTTGCGGAGACGATGCTCCACCGTGTGCATGTGAGAAAGACATGACTCTTCCAAGCAATTTGTCCGATAACCCGTATTACCGGGTGCTTCAGGCAGTACTTGAGGAGGGATTGGATGCGACACAGTGGCAGGATGGCATTGATGCACAGGTACGTGCTTGCTATGAATGGTCATGCGGACTGCGCCCCGAGCTAGGTGAATATGATCCGGTTCCGGCAGCCATTGAGGTAGCGCCACTATGCATTCTGATTTTGAAACGAATCATTGAACTCATCCCGGGACCAAGGTGTTGAACACTTTGTCTGTGCTTTTTGCTTAGGAAGCGGGAGTTGAGTGGGATTTTTCGGTTGGAAACGAATATGGGAAATACACGCAGATATCTTAGAATGAGATAGATATAACCATTCAATGATATCTTGACAAGAATTCGGAATGTTCGTTTAAATCAGTGATTGATGGCTTCGATCCATTGTTTTTTTGTTTTACGAGATCGGGTGACAAGATCTGCTGTGATTCTACATTACAATGCTCAGCATGTTTTTCGTATTTCTATATAATATCATTGAATTAGGAGATACGTCTTTCGCACTCGCATTGAAAATGAGGGAATTCTTTTGCCATTCCCAGCAAACGTTATTCCACATCGCTGCGCTTTGGGAGGGGTGGGGAATTGTCCTCAGTGCGGGGACGGAAAGGATGCTCGAGCCAGAGACTCGGGACTTGTCTAGTTGCCTCCCCCCAAAAAAGCGCTTCCCATTTTTTGGCCAAGAATCAATGCCGACAATGACCCCTGTCTAGTGGCTCCACCACGGCTTTGACGTGTGATCTACTTTCTGTATCTCGTCGGATTTATTTTGAAGGGGAAACTACGCTTTGTGGGGCACTAGCAGCCAACATGTTTCCCCTCGACCACGGTGTGCTCCCCGTAATAAACCAGGTGATTAATGTATGTTGGTTATCTTTAGCATTGCTGGTTAACGAGATGACTCGAAAGTCGATCCCACAAGGTATCGTTCTTCATTTAGAGATACGGGTCCACAATAATGCCTGGCAATGCCATTTCTAAACTACAGCCCTAAAATTGTGTCTCATTGTTAAATCCCGTCCTTTCGAATCTACGGCTTCTTGGTACAGATTCAGAATATGACCTGGTTGTGATATGACCATGATAAAAATGACCGAAGAGTCGGCATTACTCCCTCAGTCTAAGATGAATACTGGCTTTGAGATAGGGTATATGATATCTCGTTATTCTTGATGAATACCGCCCAGTCATTGATCAAAGCTTACACATGACGTATCTGTCATGTGATGACCATCAGCTTGGACCGAATAAAAGCCGAAGCCGAACTTTACTCTGTCGCTGAGGCCAATCACATAGGCGAAGAGGCTCCTCGTTTCTTCCCTCCCATCGAGTTTGGTATCAAAGCTCCACGACACCTCTCTCAATTCGACTACCCCCAACTTGTCATTTTTGTAAATAGCTGCTCCCGGACATCAACATCCGGTATGGTGTAGTGGCTAACATTTCGCGCTCTCAAAACTTGAGAGAATCAACTTGATCCGCGGAGCCCAGGGTTCGATTCCCTGTACCGGAGTTCTTGCATTTTTGCATGCTGTTCATTGTTTTTTTTTTAATTGGCAGTTTTATTCTCCCTCCTCTACTTCAAATAAATCACAATAGTCATCTTCATAAACCTTCCCACCGCATGACCGTTTCACCCAGCAACAGGGAGGATACAGCGCCTTCCAGAAAAGCAACCGGACTTTTGACTCGAGTGGCTTTATTAACTCGGCGTGTTCTGTAAGCGCGTCGTAAAATTTCGATTTCCATTCCGGGCTATAGGCGTAAAAGATCATGCAAACGGTTTCTAGTTCTTGATACTGATGTACTGATCTACTCAGGTAGCAGAGTAGCCGGACAATTGTCGTGCTAAACGGGCTAAATTGGCGAATAACCAGTCGTTTCAACGATGGAGGAAGTGTAATCTCAACGTTAGATGGGATGGTAAATATCGATATGTCCAGTTTTTGAAGCTTCGAAAACTGTCCCAGCGAAGGGGCAAAACAACCAAAAGGGAATTTATGCATCGTCAGAGATTTTAAATCATCCTTTCTAGCGAGTAAACTTTGAAAGAATTCGTCTGGAGAAAAATGACCGCAAGCCTTGAAAACTTCCAACAACGGCATGGCTTTTATTACCGCCGAATCGTTGGGACCGTTGCAAGGACTGTACAAGGTGAGGTCTCTGATATTGTGGAGACTGCTGAAGAAGGACTCGTCAAGGTCAACACAATTTGTTAAAGTTAGCTTCGTAAGCAGAGGTTGATTGGCGATGAAGTTTGAGATGTGTTTGGCCTCTGGTTTTCCATGCAACTGTCCATGCATATCTCCCAAGTGTATGCTCAAGTCCTCAAGACGCAGGAGTTTAGGAGACATAGACATCCAGTCGGTGACGTCTCGAGGACTGCCAATGGTCATTTCTAACTGCTCGACCTGTGTGGCGCACTCGAGAAGTGATCTAACGATTTCATTATACCGACAACCGAATCTGTTATCATCGCGAGGATTAAGTCCATGAAGATGCCGTAAAGGGCGTTGAATGTAGCCGAGTGACAAACTCTTGGCTCTCCTTGCAATGGGGTGTGCTCCATAGCTCACCAGATTCTTGACATGCCTTTCTATTGACACAAAATCTCAGCATTGTGGTTCATGTTCGTAGAAGGAATGAAAGAGAACACCTTGCGCGACTTCCCTCAACGATCTCGAAACGAGGCACAAATTGCGAAGGGGTAGTGATGAGATGTACTCTGTGTTCCTCAATCCAAGTGTTGCTTCGGAGTCCACCAGACAGTGGTCACATAGATATTCGCAAATAAGCGATTTGATCTCGAAGGGCATCTCGGAGAGATAAGCTCGTGAGGATGGCGCAGCCATTGTGGCAACGACTTTGTCCATTATTTTGGTGGAAGTTGATGGGCTCTTCGTCGAAATCTTGTCGATTATGTGAAGAATGGCCTTCAGGTGAATGAAAAGAAGATGGAGAGATAGAGAAGATAAGTTCGAGAGAAGAAATAAATACATTTTACCATCAGAGCTTACACGTGCGACAAGGTTATACCATCAAAGTTTTGAGTCCTAACGTTCCCTGGCAAGAGTAAATTATAAAATTCATACGCAAAGTATTCAAAGGAAATTTTATCTGGCAGCTTCAGTGCTTCCACCGGACATGTGTTCCTGGTTCAGCGCGATACTTGTATTTCACCATGCTCTAATCATTGATTTAATGCCGGTCACAGATGGGAATTAGATCTTCACAGCAACGTCCATGCATTAGTTTTATCGAAAAGGTTGAACAATCCTCGACTCATGCGCACCAAATAAGTACGTTGAATCCAATGCCCGTGTTTCGCGATGCCAGCCTCGTTGCGCAAGTAAAGCAGCCAATGTTGCCCTTCTTCACAACAGCGTTTCTTCCAGTTTCTGCGCACCACGCCCTCGCAATGGCATCTTCGTTTGGCTCTCTGGCATCAATGATGATCAGATCTTCACTGGTGGGTATTGTCGCTCCATTATTCAAATCTCGCGCCAAAATAATTCTCTTGAAAAGTTTTTCTCGAAGTCGCGCGTGGGTCGGGTGCATCCAACCATCGATGCATTTGGGCACGTGGACAAATACCGGGTTGGAATAGAGTGTGAATGTGAACACCTTCCCATGGCACTCGAAATCTAGCATTGCCAGGTACTGTGGTGTTGTGTTTTCGGGCGTTGATTTCTTTTCCAGCCGAATGGCGTGAAGCTTGATTACTGATGCAGAACCTTCTCTGGGAGCCCGAGCCGGCAAATCGCGAGGAGGATCCCATTTTGCTGAGTCTAACGCCTCTGCCTTGAATACATCGAAGTTCTGGCGTGCTTCCTCCTCCGAGAAGCCTTGTTCGTCTAGAATAGCCAGTGGGCTGTCGTTCCGCACTGGGTCTACTAAATTGACAGGTCGGGCAGCTATCAAGACCCAACAGTCGTCATACCCGACAGGTGCGGGCAATGGTCCAATCCAACCACAGGAAGATTTGGCATTTTCTAGACCCGCAAGAACGCGCCCGACAACTGTCGTCTTCGGCCAGTAGCTGCTCCCATGAGCCACCAGCGCGCTCCAATAGTTGGGGCCCAGTCCGATCTTTCTCGTCGTGGGACAAACAACAACCAAACAGCTCAGAATTCGATGTCTGAAGAACTTTCCGGGCAACACCAATCCAAACAGCCAATCCAGCAAGCACGGATGCATTTCACCGTTTGGTGACAAGAGCGCGTCACGCAGTTCCTCGATATTACGTCTCGCCTCGCTCATATAAGGCCATTCAATAGCTTCGGCGAAACGCAAGAGCCCTTCGACATGCAGTGCGAAATTGGTGGGGTTGAGGGAACATCCGTTGTCAACGCCTGTTGGTTGAATCGAGACGTTTTGTGTCCACAGTCTCGCAATAATAGTCAATGCGGTGACTGACGAGTTCGCCTGAATGAGATTGGTATATCTCTGGTCAGATCCCAGCTTCTGTAGCAACAAATCTAACTCCAGTCCGATTTGAATATGGTGTAGGAACTTGGCATGTCCCATGCTGGTCTTTCCCATAAAGAGCATACAGAAAATCTCGGAAGTTAAGAAGTCGACCAAGCTGTTTGGTGGGGCGACGAGAAGCACAGTTTTCTTTGCCGTGGTGTTGGCGTTGATATTCCTTTACGGAGAGTCAGAGATGTGTCAACAAAGAAAGAACACACATAGCTTACGTTAATAGGGCGAGTAGCTGCTCAATTGTTTTGGTCGAATCTGGAGCTTGGTTGTTCTGCAATTGCTGGATCTGTGTAATGACAGGGCTAACCTCTGTGGGTGCAGGAGAACCGGTGAAGTCCACTGACACGCATGGCTGTGGACCTGAAGCTAGCTTGTGCCTCCGATACTCATACGTATAACCATCGATACTTGTCGTGCCAAGGTGATATCCATCGTAGCTGCTGACCATCTCAGGGTCAGAGTCGAGAAAGCTGATCATCGCACGTGTTTTCGGGCGCCAGTAATATCGTTCTAAATATTATGAGAAAAATTCCCGTCCCATTTGCAAGTTTCCAACATACCCCATGATGGAACCACTGGTGGATTCTGTGGTCGATCAAGCTGCCACGACTCTGGGATGCTTTTGTCGACGAACCATGGGAAAGGCTCGGTAATCTGATTCGCCCCAGGTACAAGCTGAACATGCAATGCGCCCCGCCTCTTACCCATCACAGCCTTCTCAAACATCACGGCAAGTTCCTGCCAGGCGGTGAGATTCAACTTTGGTCTTGAAGCTGGCTGGCTCGGGGGGCTGTAGGGTGGCGGCGCGTCGCCTGATGTACCAAGAGGCTGCGCGCCAGCTATCTCAGAAACTTGGGATTGCGAAGGTGAGACTAATAAACGTCAGCTTCGTTAGACTCGTAGCAATTTGGAAGCCAACATGCCATCGGCCACCACTGGGAAAGAATTCCCAGACTGTCCACCACCGCCCGTTGCATTTTGTTGCTGCGAAGATGAGGATGACTGCGCCGCATCATTTGACTGCTTGTCGGTAGTTGACTTTGGAGTAGAGCGCGACTTCCTCTTCCAGAACGGCATTTTTACGAATATTTGTCGCAGAATATGAGGAGGGCAAACCGGACTTTCAGCTTTTGTTCAAGAAGTTCAGCTCGTCACAAGTTAGTGGGGCCAGTGCATGGATCACCAATAATGGTGCCGGCTATTTCCATTTAAGCTGAAGTGGAGTCCAAATGGTGCGTGGGGATGCCCTGTCTCTCAGTAGAAAGAGCGGGTAACTGGTTGGTTCTGTCCACGCGGCTTTTCTTTCATGATGCCCATGTGTATTCCGCTACTGCAACCTAACTGCTAGTTTAATTCTTCCAAGATTTCAGCCACACTTATTTTTCAACTTGAAGAAAATGGCCGTAAAACTGAAGATTGCTGACGACTCTCCATCATCCTGGAAGGCCATGTTCAATGTCTTCAAGGCCACCCTCGAGTACCCCACCAGCACATCAAAGAAAGCTAGGAAGCTAGCCGATGATGTTGTATTCTTTTGCATATCGGCCGAGGGGTCCAGTCCTCCCTTCTGGGAGATTTGGCCCGTCTTTCTAACTCTCGCTGCAAGCATTCCTCCGGGCCATGAATGGCAGGATAGCCTTATTCAGTCACTATATCTTCTGCGCGAGCGGGACGGCCCCGCCAGTGAACAAAATGAGGCAAGAGACTCATGGAACTATTCCCTATGCGGCATCGCGAGAGAGAAAAACTGACCTTTATTAATAAATAGGCACTCTTATGGAAGGAGCTACCTGATCTATCGATAACTGTGGCTGAATACTGGAACGGCCTTGAGAGAATGTTTCCCCTCATCTATTAACTTCTATTACTAATTGGACCATAGACCCTAGCAGCCTTGACGAGGTTGAGGAAGATGTCATCACCAAGTGGAAAAACATGAATTCATTTCTTGCCCAGGCATCCAGCCCAGACTTCGCCCCTTGGCTCAGCCTGGCGATATGGCAGCTCCGACAAGCATTTGAAGAGCCGTTGGGAGCTGGTCCCATGGCTGACTGTAACTTGTGGGTAGCGAGCGAGTGGATTATCCATTGTACGGGTCTGCTACTCGAGCATATGAATGACAAGGGGAACCTCAAGGAAGGACACTCGGCGGGCATGAAGCCGGGAACATTATGTGGAGACATACCCCCAAGAAGCATTGAACGATGGGAGTTCTGGAAGAAGCAGATTTCTGATATTGTTGAGAAATCCAACAGTTTGGGACTTGAAGACGCTACTCGCATACAATTGTCAAAGGCCTTGACAACTATGAAGAACTGCGATAAATGATATGTACAAGCTAGTTTTAGAATAATAAAGAATGAAATGCTCTTGGTAATAGCCTGGCGTGAGAGAAATTGCTCCGTTTTATTTTTTCTCTTGAAAATGTTGGGTTTGGGTTCCTCGGTAGATAGGTACTCAGTGCACTTCTTTCCGACACAAGAAGCCCCTCTCTTTTGATAGGACTATGCAATGAGACGGTGGAAACCTAACATGAATTCCAAGATCTCATCCAATTGTCATTTTTCTGTCACCTAATCGAAGTGTCAGGATGAGAATATTTTCCAAACTAAATTGCGTTACAATTTGGGCAACAATGTGACCACTCGACCTTGACTGGCTTCTACTATTCAAATGTCTAAATTACAATTTATGTTCTGTATTACGTTATCTTCAGATAGTATTATTGGTACAAAGTGCAGTGGGCGACCAGCAGTTCTCCACAATTATGATGTGGTAGCCACGCTTAGACACTGCATCTTTGAGGAGCACATCGTGTAACCCATTGTTTTTGGTGAAAAGGCCAGTATAAAATCAACCTGGCATCGGAGCTACCAGATTCTCAGTCTTTTGCCACTAGTTCTTATCGTTCCGTGGTTTTTAAGAATTATTAGTTCACGTGATATCGACTCGAATATCGCGGAATCTATATTCCGCACATCCCTAACGTCCTCAAAAAGCCCCTCCATTGACACACTGCATTACGAGACTCATAAAACCCCAGACTCAATTGAAGACCATACCGCTTGGGTAGTGAAAGCATTGTGCATCACGTAAGATCAGCTATGCCACCAAAGTCCAGTCCTTGTCCGCCAGTGGACACTCGCCCTCCTGAGAGACGGGCATCTACACCGCGAAATAAATACGTCTCTAAGGCATGTCAGGCATGCCGAGGACGGAGAGCCAAAGTGAGTTATAATTCAATAAGTGAAGATTGAAACTAGAAGGTTAATAGCGAACCTGGCAATCTTTAGTGTGATGGGAAAAACCCCTGCTCTCGGTGTCTTAATCGCAAGCTGGATTGCATTTATGCAACCGAGGACATTAACCGTGGAACAGCACCCATGGCGTATGTGCGTCAACTCCAGAACCGCATTGTGCTATTGGAGCAAATCCTCTGGCTGCATTCAATTGATATCGACGAAGCCGTCGCTCAGCTAAAGGAAAAAGGAAATGCCGTGGGGACAAATTCACAACCGTTAGCTCCCAGAAATTCGCTAGAGAATGACGAGCTCGATATTGAGTTTGCAGATACCCTAAACCTGGACGAGTCATTGGACTTTGACCACGAAGGTGAAGTTCGCTACTTTGGTCCTGCTAGTGGTCGTCTTGAATTTTGGCCATTATTGAGAGGTAATTGTCAACTTGGGATACTACTAGTGCATTTCCATTAACAATAAATGAACAGCTCATGTAGAAAAATATAGAGCGACGCTAAACAACAGCATTCCCGCTTCTGAGTCATCCGATCAGCAACTGAACCTCTATTATTTTGCGATGGAGGGAACGCCTGCCATCTCCGAAGAGCTTGAGTCTCATCTACTCGACTTATATTTCTTTTGGGAACAACCATGGACTCAGTTTGTTGATGAGATCCTCTTTCGTCAGAGCAAAGAAGATAATGGCCGCTATTTCAGCCCCCTCTTGCTTAATTGCATTCTAGCTATGGGGTCACGTTACTCAGATCGTCTTGAGGTCAGGTCCGACCACAATGATCCAAATACAGCGGGACGCATATTTCTCGAGACTGCCGAAGTATTATTACACTTCGAACTGAAGAATCCTACCATCACCACTCTTCAGTCATTAGCCATACTTGGAACAACTTACGTGGTAAGTATTGCGATCAAAAAGACACTCAGTTCTAACTTATCTAGGGATTTGGATACGATGCCGCTGGATGGCTGTACCAGGGCATGGCAGTTCGACTAGCTCTGGACATGGGCCTAAACCTAGATCCCAAGGGACTTGTTGAACTAAACCGTATTAGCTCAGAAGAAGCAAATCTTCGGCGGCAACTTTACTGGTCTTTGTACTCCACCGACAAACTGTCGGCAAGCTACACGGGTAGGGTATGCACAATGCTGGTATGTTCTAACCAAATAATGCTTATGTATCGCGCATCTGACCAACGACAACCCGAAGAGTTCTCAAGCCGCTGTTGCTCATCCAGACTCGGCTCCTGCGACAAATAAAACGCTCGGGGTAGGTTGTCATGACCCGGCTCTGATTAGAGGCCTGCAAGATTCTCTAGGCAGCCATTCTCAGATTTTAGAAAAGATTTTATGCAACCTGTCAGTCTAATGCCACCCCTTCTATGAATAGTTCACTCATCAATTTAGATACGGCCCAAAGCGGCTGATTCCTCAAATACACAGGCAGTCGTTCTTTGACTCTTGTCTATTGACACTCAAGGGATGGTACTATACTCTATCCCCCGAGCTTAAGCCAGGTCGTTCCGGGTCAAAAAACAGGTTTCCGCACGCTTACGTCCTATGCATGGTCTACCATACATCCATAATATTATTGACAAAGCCATTCTTACCAAGCACTCGTACATCATATGATTCAAAAGAGTACCATTCACAAAGCCCTTTCGACCAAAAAGTTGCCAACTTGTGCCTCGATGCTGCAGGTCAAATTAGCTTTTTGGGCGACCAGTACAGAGAAGTCTTTGGCAGCTTTCGCAAAAGCCCGATAACTGCCACCCATTGCACCCTCTCAGCAGTTTTATCAATGTTGCATCCTATAAATAACCTCGATGGCGGAACTAAAATAGCTCAGATGGAGAAAATAGCATCTTGCACAAAAACTTTGATGGAGCTATCCGAATCTTGGATCCCACCGAAACGTTACTATCATCGAGTCATGCAAATAGTTCATGCACGAACCAGTCAAACACTCACGCAGCTTTCTGATGATGTTGGATTGGCTTCCTTCGAACTTGAACAAAAAGGAACTCCTACCGTTTGCAATGCACAGCGATTCGGTGATGCCTATGATAAAGTGCACTCATCTCAACTCGATCCGCACGAGACCGTTAACGAAGCCACTGGAACCCAAGGTGAGATATCGATGAACTTGATTGATTAGGATAGCTCAGTATTTGCTAACGTGAAGTAAGGCATTGAGCCTCTATCTTTCTTTTCGGATGGTCTAAACTGGGGCATGGACTTGAATTTGGACGGATTCGACCTTAATTTTGAGTGGCCTTTGGAGACAAATAATTAGTCATCGCCAAAGTACCTATGAGAATGTTTACTAATATTCCCTGATTGTATATAAATCTGGTTATTGGTTCTTATTTGCAAATGATTCTTGGAGCGAGAAACTTGGATATCATTACAGAAAGTCGAACTTGTAAATTACCAGAAACAACCGGGCTCACAACTTCTCAAATTGGGGAAATAAGTACAAAGAAATTTTAAATATTATTTAATTCTTGCTAGCACTTTACACGTATTTCAGAGATCAAAACTTGCGCGCAGGGGTACGAGTCTCAAAGAGTTGGTCAAGCTCGGACCAAGACTTGCCCTTGGTCTCGGGGACGACAAAGAAGGCAATGGCACCGAGAATTATCAATGGTCCCAGGAAAATGAGTCCTGCCTTGGGTCCTAGATTGGCCTCATCCGCATTGATAAGATACGGGATTGCAACGCTCCACCCAAGATTTACCGCAGCATTGACGGCGGTGGCAATGGCTGTCGTCTTGGCACGCAACCTGGTGGAAGAGATTTCACCAACAATGGTCCACCCAATGGCTCCCAATGAGAGAAAATAGAGCACGTTCCAGATAATGCTGAAAGCAGCTAAAGCTCGACCATTGCCTCTGGTGCCAACCCCGACCCATCCTAGAACCGACATGGCAATCAAGCAAGGAGCCATGCCGTAAATGCCAAACATGAGCTGCGGGCGACGGCCCACATGTTCAACAAGCAAGAAAGCGACCATTATGGCAAGTAGGGAGAGTAGGGTTGAGATGATGGTAATAAGAAATGCATCTGACAAGCCGGAAAGGTTGAGGAAGTAAGCTAGATAGTTGCCACATAGAGGATAGCCAGCGAATTGTTGCATGGCCATGGGGAGACAAGCGAGAAACGTTCGACGCAAGTCAGCTCCTTTGAAGCAATCCATATAAGACACCGCAGCGCCACTTAGCTCTCGTTCATGAGCAACAGTTGCCTTTATGGTCTCCAGATCCTCTTGAGCAACGTAATTTTGCTCACATCCTCGGAGAGTCAACAGAGATTTCTCTGCTGCATCAAAGCGCTCTACGCTGACCAGGTAATAGGGCGATTCTGGAACCAGAAAGAAGAATAAGACTCCACAAATAAGGCCAATGCCAAACTGGGAGACGATAGCTGCCTTCCACGACCAGCTGCCAGTTATCTTGGAGGTGCCTTCCAAGACACATGAAGCCAGAAAAGATCCAAGAATGATCCAAAATTGGAACAGAGACAATAGAAATCCTCTGATGTGGATTGGTGCCAGCTCTGAGACGTAGGCTGGTGTATTGCCTTGCATGAAACCCATCGCCATGCCAAACAGCAATTTGGCGACGATCCAGACTTTCCAACTGGGAGAGACAAGTTCCACAACAGTGCCAATCATGGTCAATCTGCGGAGTTTCGGTTAGTCCTCAGGAAACTCCCACTGGTATCCCCCATAATTACACCATCGGGCGATGTTTCTGAAAGACTTACGCCAGAGTAGTATGGAAACAGATGGCTCGACCAAACTTGTCATTGATCGTACCAACGAGAAATGCACCCACGATAGCCGCGACAAATTGGCAAATCGTCCAAACAAGTTGTCGGTTGGCGGGCAAGGTCCATGCATCGAGCGTGTCATCGTAAACGCCGAACTTTTTCACAAATTCTGAGTTGGCGATAATGGACCCAATCAGAGTCAGATCGTATCCAATTAACACGGCCAGACTTGCACAGGCGAAACAAGCAAGGGTCGCTCGCCAAGATCGTCCGAGTTCGCTGAAGCGCTCATGCCACTTTACAGCGACAACCACATTCTCAACGTTGCCCAGCGTGGCTTCGGGGTCGGCTGGTTTCTCAATTGAGATTGACTTTTTCCTATCAGACATGCTGGAACTGGGACTGTCCAAACAATGGGTTGATGCTCTGTTAATTGGACAAAATGATAGGATGGCAGTCAATGATGATGGAGACGACGATTTAGCGTTGAACAAGAATGGACTAAGGTGATGGCAAGCTTAAGCCAACTTGATGAGGATAAAGTGTAATGAGAACATCAGCATCGCAACATCTTCATTCTCGCCAGCTGCGACCCAGTCATTTATAACTCCAATTGGCGCCTCCTTTTACCTTATCAGCCCATGAAATCGCGTCCAGCCAAACTCCATCTCTCCGCTCAGAGTAAAAACCATTTCCCCGCGGCGTTGGATTCGTCCCCACAGGCGCACGCGACAAGATACGCCTGGACCCTTTAGCGTGCGGGGTTCCAAGCGAAGCGGAATATACGTTCCTCGCCCTGAGAAATCGTACGAATGGATGGACCCCTGAAATACTAAGATAAAGGCGTCCAGTCTAAGTCTAATTGGTTTAGCGGGTACGCAGGCACGCTTGACACCGGAATTTGTCTCGCGGCTGTAAGATGGAGTAGCGGAAAACGTAGCTTTGAGACTGAGAAGAGATCTGATGCCCAGTCCAATCAAAAAAGAAGGAAAAGGAAAAGGAGCTTACACCGAATTTCATGGATTTAGCATTCATCAATAATCTGTATGCTACCTTAAGAGTAGACCGTTTCTGGAGATACCTTTCCGTTACGGGTGGGAATTTTAGATGATATAGCAGAATATTTGATGTATAGTCTATCATCGTCTTGAACAGGGTGCAAGGAAAGATTTATGCCACGTTCTAACTTTCCTGATAATGTAGCTCCGTGGAGAATGCCCAATGTTCCAGGGTCAATGCCTGATAAGATAGATACTAAGCCGAAGCCCTTATCGATTGGCACAGATGAAAAAGACCACGTAAAGCCAAGTACCATAATCAGCAGTACCGGCTGCAAGGCTAACAAGGCACCCAATATCGGAGACTTGCGTAACGTAGGTCGAATATAGCGGACAGTGTCATTGACAGAATATGCCAAGCCGGCCTCATCAACAGAGTGGCCGTGAAAATCTTGCCAGCCTGTGTTGTTCGGTCCGTTAAAACCGGTAGTTTTGGACCACATCATGGCCGCCATAACGGTAGTAAACGATGTCACAGCCCAATCAGATTGGTTTCTATGATCTGAAAATGGACCCAACAACTCAAGTAAACCTTGTATGAATGCGCCGCCTAAGATGAGCTCATTGTTTGTGAAGATCAACTGCTTAGTGGGTGGTAAAATTGCGCTATTGCATTGACCATTCACAAGTAGGATGCTCCCTCGAGTGACCTGCCAAGCTCCCTGGCATGCCCGTCTTGTGATGTCATACTGATAAACGTAATGAGAAAAGTCAGCGCAGGACTTGGCGAATTTGCTTGGTGGCAGGCCAAAATATTGTCGAGATTGGTTGCTGAATCCAGGGTTGGCTGCCAAAACAACACTCCAGCCGGTGAACATGCTTTGTGCCCAAAAGCTTCTACCTTCTACAGCTCGTTTGCAGTCGTTCTGAAATGTTTTATTCCACGCGTCTGGTTTCTCAATTTTTGACTCGTTCAGTGATGCAACCGTACAAAATACAGACGCCGATATATTCCATGACTCTCCGTCTGCTAATTGAGATTGAATTGTTGAAAGATATTCCGGCTGCGGTATATCCAGAATCGCGGTGGTTTTATTATCGACCTGTAGTATATTTAGGCCGTAAGTATGAGATGTATGTGGCAGGGGTGGCTCGGGTCCTCCGAATTGTGGAGTTGAAGCTGTCAGGAATGGCATTGTGATGTTGAAGAGCAATGCTAGACCAGTTTTTTGGCCTATTGATTCCAGCCCGGGAGGGCTAAACATTCCATAGTAGGACGTGTTTCCAGTGTAGCTGACCGCATCCACAATTCTGAAGCTCTCCCCTCCAGTAAATGTCTTGTATGCCACGCTTAGCGCAACCGGGAGAGCGATCATGAGGCCTAATAGGAGCCTCCAGCAAATGTGGAGCTTTGAAGCTGTGATTTGATTACGAAGAATACCCTCGTAGTTTTGCAATGTCGATGGGCCATAAGAAGCCTCTAGTAGTAAAAAGAATGTTGGAGTAACGCTTGACAGGCACAAATTCATAACGCTTAGCAAGAAGCCTAGCAAAATCAACTGGTTTGTGCCATGTGCCAAATACCAAGATAGGCTGTTATGAAAAACCGAAGCAAGCGCAATTCCCAGGCATACCAATGACACAATCACCAGCAATATGTCGAAGAGGCGTATGTTCTTTTTTGCTGCTGGTATGCCAACCGAGTGGGCCGGCGGACCGCATGAATCAGTTTGAGAAGATAGCGGTATGCTCTCACAAAGCAGATGCTGCGTATCCATCATCGCAGCTGATGCTTCTCACTGACTGTATATGACTTGAAGGAGCAAATAAGAGGTACAATGCCACAAAAAACCAAGTGTGAGTTAAGAAAAAAGAAATAATGCAGCTATAGCTAAACGCCCTTTCTATTTTAGTTGCCGGAGGGAAATGAAAACCGCCACTGCAAAGCTAAGCCACGCATTGGAGTTTCAGGCTATTATGCTTCAGGTATCGCTCCGCATATGTAGAAATATATGGTGGCGCAGAAGCCTACCTGATTGCACAAAATTTGAATGCGCATGCAGCTGGTGGTGCCGAGAAAGATGCCGAGTAGATAATGTCCTATCAAACCGCACGGCATTGCAGCATACATTCAGCTGGCCGCCACGCGTTGGCTCCAAGCATGACGCTTATGAGATGATGGCCTATCGGAACACTTCTATTTTAACTAGTTCCAAGCCTGTACATGAAAACCGCAGCCTGATCAAAATTAGAAGCTGCTCATAATCCAATCATCTCTCAGCGGCATAGCCGAGTATAGTGGGACTATGCATTGAACCCTAGAACGGAGGAACGTGCCACGGGGGAATACGAGCGCTCTTGAAGTGTACATAGAGACTCAGCGATGATGTGGAGTTCAGAACAAGAATCCAAAGATCATTTATTCTGGCTCAGGTGATTCGATGTACGTGAAATAAAATGATTATGAGTTAGTAGAGTCGTCCACAAATGCTCACCCTGCCAATTTCTTTTTTTTTTCGGCAGCCCGTACGAAACCTGGGTGTGACCAGTTTTGCTACCTGTAAGAATGCTCCCGCAAATTCACGCGAAGCCCTTCATAATATATTAGGCAATTAGCCTCAAGGCAAACATCCCTTGGCGCCAGGCTGCCTTGCCAACTTTGCCAAGCCACAGCGTCATGGCCTATTGATTGCAACTCGACTGATGCTACTGGGTTGAACCAGGATCTTGAGTCATTACTTTTTCTTAATTAATTCTTTGATTCCGACTTCACTTGTGCTCAAAAGATCAGCTTTATGGCTAATCTTACGGAATTAGGGGGAGTGGTTTAAGAGATTATTCAATCTATCAGCAGTCCGTGGTACAAGACACTACCTAGCTCGAGCACAGTCAAAGAATTTCACCAGCCAAGCTCTGCCGTTTGCAGCATCTCGGGGAATGAAGTGAGTGGAACTCCGTAAGATTTCAAACGATCCATGTCAACATCATATCCGACCTCATTCTGCCACATTTGCGACACAATGTCAGCTCTTCCTTGCGCGGCAAGTGCCGCAGCCTCCTCCTCGTTGAGATATTCGACTGTAACCTTTCTCCCTTGCACCTTTTCCAAGGATCGTGCCACTTCATCGATGGTGACCTTGTCCCCAGCGAGTGCAATATTATGCCCGTGGTATGCCGAAGGTTGATCAAATGCATTTGTCGCGAAAACCCCAATGTCATTTGCATGAATTAGATTCATCTTCGTGTCCGGTTTCAGAGCGACTTTCAAGGTCTGGGAGCTCGCCAGCCCAGGGAAAAGAAAGTCACACTCCGGGTGACAGAAATTCTGCATAAAGAATGCCGGACGCAGAATGGTCCAGTGCTGAAACCCACCGGTTCGCACCATGTCCTCAACCATCTCCTTCTGTTTCCAGTACCAGCCTGAGGGATCTTCGTCATCCCACCCAGGAAACGTGCGGTGGTCGCCAGTACGCGCCACGCTGGAGTGAACGACTTGCGAGATTCCATTTTCTCGAGCCACATCAAGAACGTTCTTGGCATACTCAATTTCTGTGACAGGACCAACTGGAAGAGCAAAAAATAGACCCTCAGCGCCCTTCATGGCAGCAGTGATTGCTTCCTTAGAGTCCAAATTTCCTTCATAGACTGTCGCCCCAGAGGCACGTAGTTTCTCAACCGCCTTCGAAGAGAGGTTCTTCGCAAGAGTGGACACCTTGTAACCGCGCTTCAACAATTCCAGGGCGGCAGCCTGGCCTTGTTTTCCAGTGGCCGTGATGACGCAGATGGATTTGGTCATAATGGATAATAATAATAATAGAAAATGGATCAAGAAGTAGTTTGTATTGCTTGTTTTTAGTATTACATTTTTACGAAAACCCTCTCCTTATATCTTCCCTTTTCCCACATGCGTGTTATCTCTCTGGCCATTACAGCGGACTCGAGGCATGAATGAAGTCCGCTCAAACTCCGCAAGAAAATGCACTGGCATTAAGGTTAAATACACTAGAAAATCTTAATTTGGGTGTTGAAATAAACCATCGTGGATCAACTATCAAGTGCATCATGGCATTGCCCACTCTTCGGCTCAAACCACGTTTCGTCGGAGTGTAACTGTGACCCGGCCCCGGCATTATCGCACAGTAGACGGCCAAAGCTCGTGGAGTTCCTCTAGATGATAAGAAGTGGCGCGAGTCTTACACCAGGAATTCACATTCCGCTCTTCCATGATCCGTGCGCTGTCCGCTTTAACCTTTCCCAACAAGGACAGTTTGGAGTTGCAATTTCCACTGAACCGTAGCAGTCCATAGCCAAGAGTCCCAGTGGCATGGCACGTTATGCAATCCACTTCGCCATCCCGATTTGTGGGTGGTTAAGCCAGGCGCTTCATCAAAATAGCCGTAATGCGGAACGTGTATTCCGCTTCCAAGACGACGCCATAAATCACCAGATGCGATTTTTGACATCTTAAAGCAGTTGTCAATTCACCAAATGATAGATGAGAAGTATTACAATTCATTCTCATCCTTTTCCATAATTCTTCATTAATTCATTATCCATAAGATTGTACTTGATTCCATCTCTGCTTGCCAGAAACCACAATGACGGAACACAAGACCTACATCTACAAGGGGTTTGGCGAGGCAGCTCAAAAAAGTCATTGGTACTCACAAGCAGTTCGCACCGGTGAAAACATCCATCTAGCTGGGCAAGGTACTGTTCAAAGGATCCAACCCAGTCGTCGCCCCTAAACTCGGTTATTCTAACAAAATCTCAGGTGGCTGGAATCACGATACTGGAGTATGCCATAAAGACATTAGCGACCAGATTGACCAAGCGTTTGAAAACATCGAACATGCTTTAAAAGCTGCGGGTGGGAAGGGGTGGTCTCAGGTCTACAGGGTCAACTCCTTCCACATCCAGTTGAATGATGAGAATCAGGAAGCGATGGTGCGAAACTTCAAAAAGTACATGCCCGACCACCATTTTGTGTGGACTTGTGTGGGTGTGACAAGATTGGGAGCCGAGGATATGAGGGTCGAAATTGAAGTTTCCGCCTACGACCCGGCTGGGTCAAGGGCAAATACTGATCAGTGATGGAGTGGGCATTGACTAGGGTTCAACTAAAGCCAACCAAAGTAAAAGAAATAATGGAAATAATAAATGTCCTCACATACTGCTTCAACTGGCTAAACATCACCTTGGAGTATCTATGATGAACCTAGGTAAATTTAAATGACAATTAGTTTCTTGCTTTTTGCTACTACGCATCGCCGGGGTACAGAACAAGGGTAGCCAATTTCGATGTCGATACCATCAATCGCCTCCAGCACTCATATCAAAAAGCCATCGGGGGCTACTCAGTTTCGATAGTTCATGATATCTAAATTGACAAATACACGATGCATACTCCAAACACAGCCAGGATGTCTAAAAAATATCATGAGATAGCTCATCATTGACCTTGACTATAACCTTGCCGTTGATCTCACAGTTGACAAGTTTTTGCATGTACACTGGGACATCATCTAGTCCCACCTCAGTGATGGATGGCTTCACAATACCCGTATTGATGTACTCCATTACCTGCAAAGCCTCGGAATTTCCACCCATCAGTGTGCCACGCACGTGTAATCCTCTTTCAACTAGGTGATGAAGAGGAATAGCAAAATCCACGTTTCCTCGCGGCACGCTTTGCGATCAAGTTAGTTCAGTAAAATGAAAAATACTTTCGGATCACATCGATATCACTTACCCTGAGCACGCAATACTCGCCCCGTCACAGACGAATTCGTCCAGTCCCTTAAATGCGCCGATATTACTACTAGAAACAAGAACGGCATCTGCTCCTCTTCGAAATGCTCTCTCTGGTCTAAGAGTCGCACATGCCTCATGTAATAAAGTGGTGAATAATTGCCGCGCTTCGATATTCTCTGCGTCGGCGGCTGGCAGAAAAGTGTGACCGAAATCATGGGCGTTAGCAGGCAGAGTGTCGACTTTCCCTTTCAAATCGACACCAATAACTTTCAAACCCATCGCATTCTTTGCGATAGCGCCGGCCAAGTGTCCTATCCCACCCAAGATACCAATGATGACTATGACGTCTCCGGGCATAGTGTTGGTAGCCCGCAGCGCTGTGAGAGCTGCAGAACCCGAGCAAAGCGCCGCCGCATAAAGAGCACGATTAGTATTCGAGGACAGCAATGAATCTGGGAGCCGTAGAAGACATCGCGTTGGTACGGTTGCATACTGCTGAAAGGTGCCAGTAATATGCTTTGGTGCATTCAGCTGAGAGGGACATGACGTCGGCAGCCCTCGCAGACAATAGACGCAGGATTGACATGAAGTGGCGAGGTAGCGAATCGTGACTGTGCGGCCAATCAATGTTGGATCATAGGACTTGACAACCTGCCCGATACCCTCGTGGCCGGCAATATGGTCATACTCCGGGAATCCAGGCTCAGGTCCTACGCAGAAACATGCGTCCTCAAATCGACAATATTAGTTAAATAATGACTGTGAGGATAAGTATACTTACGCTTCGACAAATTCCGGTGTACTGGATTCTAACAATAGCTTCGTCCAGTGCTGGGTCTCTTACTGCAATGAGTCTAGCTTGTTGGTTCAGCTGGGGTCCCACTCTGGGCGTCACAATGGCCCTTTGAGTTGTGGGTAGATGAAATCCGGGGTACACGTATGCACTCCTCGGTACTGCATTGAGAGGTGACTGCGCTAAGGAAGTTGAATGAAGCACGAAGCTAGTATCATCATATTTTTGGCTGATGGCAGCGTCCACCATCACCAGAGGCGAAGCCTTAAAGCCAAGAGCCGCAGGGCTTGCGTCAGTGGCTGCTGCTGGACTTGGTTCAACAATCATGGTTACTTGGCTAGAAAGACGCCTCGACGATTAATTAGCTTGCCCAAGATTAGACTCTATTCTTGTATCTCTTGATTCACCATTGAACCCTCATGATCAATATCGCAACACAATGAACCAGAGATAGCATCGTTTGGATATCAGGCGCGGGATGTGGTTTCCGCCATGCTCTAGTGGGGCTTTACTTGTGGCGGAATGTGCCTTCCGGCGCTATCACGATAGCCATATTCTGCGGGGATGTTGATGAAGCCTTGTGACATCGGAATACCCCGCATCCAGGCTCTAAGAGCGGAATTTACAAAGTAGGCATGAAAAAGATTCAATTTCATATATTAGGCTCGACTTTTGCCAACAGTGAATGTTAATGGTATCAAGTCAAGGCTTCCATCTATGCATGGTTAATAAAATGGCTCAAGAAAGAATCAAGGCCTTGCTGGCACAGTTGACGCTTGAGGAAAAGCTGTCGTTACTTGCTGGTGAATCCACATGGCGTACCGCAGCAGTTGAACGTCTTGGTATTCCCAAACTCAAGGTAAGAAAGATGAGAAATTCTGTACACAAATCATCTTGATGCGGGGCTAACTACCTGCAGGTCACTGATGGCCCATCTGGTGCCAGAGGCCAGGTCTTTGGGGAAAGCACCCCGGCTGCTTTCTTTCCTAGTGGTGTCAGTATGGGCGCTACATGGGACGTGGACCTGATGTATGAAATTGGTCAGATGTTCGCAGAAGAGGTGAGAGCCTAGCGACATTGCTTGAACGAGTCTTATCTAACTATTGTAAAGGCAAAGTCCAAGTCGGCATCAGTCTTGCTAGCACCCACCATGTGTATTCAACGCCATCCACTCGGCGGTCGAAACTTTGAGTCCTTTAGTGAAGACCCATTTCTGAGTGGAAAACTCGCGACAGCTCATATTCGGGGTTTACAGTCCAAAGGGATCGGCGCAACAGCAAAACACTTTGTAGGTCAGTATTTGATGATTTATCTTCTGGTTATCTACTAAAAAACTATTAGCAAACGATGAAGAAACTGATAGATTCCACGTGGATGTCAAGGTTTCCCCCCGTGCTTTGCGCGAGGTCTACTTGCTTCCTTTTCAGATGGCTGTCCGCGACGCCGACCCGTGGTGCATGATGACAGCGTATCAAAAAGTCAACGGATACCATTGCGATGCATCCAAGGAATTTTTGACTGATATCGTCAGAAATGAGTGGGGTTGGGAAGGAGTTTTTATGAGCGATTGGGGAGGCACAAACTCGAGTGTAGAAGCCATCAACGCCGGTCTTGATCTGGAGATGCCAGGTCCGCCCGTAAAGAGATCTCAGGTGGCCTTGGAACAGCCTTTGAAAGAAGGCCTCGTGGACCTCAATCGCGTTGATGAATCTGCCAGTCGCATTCTCGCCCTTCTACAAAAAGCCGGGCGGTTTGAGGATGCTCGAGACGAGCCGGAATATTGCCGAGACGACCCAGAAACAAGGCAACTTCTCCTTCGAGCGGCTAGTGAGGGTATTGTGATGCTCAAGAATGAGGATGCAATGCCTTTAATTCCCACGGAAAATCTCAAGAAAATAGCCATTGTTGGACCCAATGCCAAGCGGGTTGTCGCTGGTGGCGGTGGCAGCGCCTACATCAAAGCGCCCTATTGGACTTCTGTCTTTGACTCAGTCAAGGCTTCTTTTGAAGATACAGCTACCCAGATTGTATTCTCAGAGGGTGCAAAGGTAAACAGAAATCTTCCCACCGCCAGTGTAGCGGTTGCCAGAAATCCAGATACTCAAAAGGGTGGCGCTGCTATCGACTGGTTCATTGGCCGGGATTTCAGCAATCCCATAGTGGCAACAACACACACGTATGTACGACTCTGATCTGCCAGGTCGTCCCGAAACTAATAATTTCTTAGCGATGACTTGTACTATGTGACCTTTGGAACAGTCCCGCCCGAAGTAAACCGAGAGACGGGTTACTCTTATAAAGTCCGGTCAATCCTAAAGCCAATTACCTCCGGTGCCCACAAAATATCCTTCGCATCGATAGGACCGTCCAAGTTGTACATTGATGGACAACTGGTGGCTGAAAACCCAAGCATATTTGGGGATAGAGGTAGTCTCTTTTTCAACTACGGCTGTGACGAAATAATAGTACCAATGGAGATGGTTGGTGGGCAGGATTACGAGGTCCTCATCGAATACCACTCCCACGATCGGCAGCTAAACGAGGAATATGTCCCGCTAATGCTTCCCATGGAGGATAAGTTCCAGGGCGTTAGACTTGGATTCGAGGAACAGTGCTCATCCAATCTCCCAGTTGAGGCGGCAGAGCTCGCCAGTGATTGCGATGCCGCCATCGTGGTAGTCGGCCGCGACAAGGAATGGGAAACCGAGGGTGAAGATATCCCCATGTTTGAGCTCCCTGGCGAACAGGTTGAGCTGATCCAAGAAGTCTCCAAAAGCTGCAAGCGAACAATTGTTATTGTTCAAGCCGGCACTCCAGTCCAAATGGAACCATGGATTCACAACGTCCAGGGTGTTTTATACACTTGGTACCAGGGTCAGGAACTTGGGAACGCGGCTGCCGCAGTCCTCACTGGTCGACACAATCCTTCCGGCCGCCTCCCCATGACATTTCCTAAAAGAATTGAAGACACCCCCGCGTATTCTTCATTTCCCGCAGAATGTCACGAAATTTATTATTCGGAGGGATTGTACGTCGGGTACAAATGGTGGGATCAACTCGGGACTCTTCCTGTATTTCCAATTGGATATGGTCTTTCTTTCAACACCTTTTCCATATCTGCAGAAACCATCAGTTCGACAACGTTGCTGAGAGATACCACCCTGACTCTGTCTATCAGAGTCCGGAACACTGGGGGCAGTCAGGTTCCAGGTAGACAAACTATCATCGCCTGGGTCTCTCAGTGCTCACCAAAACGTCTTTCGAGGCCAAAGAAGCAAATTTGTGGTTTTGCCAAGTCCAAGAGTCTTAGTCCTGATGAGGAGGATATCGTAAAGATTGACGTGGATGCCTATGGATTCGGCATCTACGACCCGACACAACGCAGCTGGGTGATTGATGCAAACTCGGAGTTTGAGATTTTAGTTGGTACAGATGCCTTGAGTTCAGTTGTCTCTTGGAAGGTAACAGTTCCTCATAAAATTAGCTGGGTACATCGACTCTAGTCCTCGCAAGTTAACCTTTTGACCTTGACACCACAATCCACATGGCCTAACAAATGAAAAACTACATACGAATCAAATTTGATCGAATCTCGCCAGCTTCTTTTTGTCTTGACCCGGGTTTCAAAAATTCTAAAGACATGTTTCAAGTGAATGGTCGATGCCCTTCACATACATGTGATTGGATACTCGCCAAATCATCACATGCTCGTCCCTGTGACCGTGGCTGACGCCGCAGTGACGTCCCCCGCACGGATTCGGAATAGATTCCGTCTCTACCCTAAGGCCATGTAACTGACTTTCCCCTCACTGCTACCGTTTCCGGCATGCAAAGGCTAATGGCGGATGGCCTCGGTTCTGCAAGCTCTCGGTACGTTCAAGGTTGGAGCAGCAGCTGGTGGTATATCATATAGAATGTACAGAGGCCAATGTTAGAGGGTTGCAACAGTAGTGACAACAGATAGCTCATCGATTGCATCATATTCTACAAAAATGTCCGACTACGTTCTTTATTCTTATTTTCGGTCGTCCTGCTCGGCTCGTCTCCGCATCGTCCTGAACCTAAAGTCGATCCCTTACGATCTCGTGCCCGTCAATCTACTCAAGAGTGAACAATTATCAGACGAGCATCGCGCACTCAATCCGTCCGGCTCCGTGCCTGTGCTTGTATCCAAGAGGGAGGGCGATGACGATTTCAAGCTTGGGCAATCCGTTGCGGCTCTAGAATACCTTGAGGAGCAGCACCCCCAGACGCCCGTCTTGCCTCCGACATCTGATCCAAAGGGACGCGCCATTGTGCGAACCTTGGTGAATATTGTCGCCTCGGATATCCAGCCTGTCACCAATTTGCGCATTATGCGCCGCGTGAGGGAGCTTGGAGGAAAAGCAGAAGAGTGGAATCTCCAATTGATGAGCGATGGCCTCCGGGCTTACGAGGCCGTGGCTGTGAAGTCAGCTGGCAAATATTCGTTTGGCGATCAAATTACCATTGCCGATGCTTGCTTGTTGCCCGCTGTTTGGAACGCGGAGAGATTTGGTGTTGACATTTCGTCGTTTCCCACCGTGAAGAAGATTGCAGACAACTTGAAGGATCATCCAGCAGTGGTTGCGGCGTACTACTTTAACCAGCCAGACACGCCAGAAGAGCTGCGAACTAAGTAATGTAGAGAAATGAATTAGTTGATTCAAAATAAAATATTTGGTTTCTTTTTTTCTTTAAAAAAATAAAAGCCGATTATCATCTATTTTTGTTTCTCCATGACATTCTTGACTCATAAATTTCATGACTAAAACAGAGGGAGGGGAGCCTGAATGGTGCCAGAAACCTCGCCAAAGCCAATCACGGAATCTCCCTTACCGTAGGCGCCCCGAATAATAACGGTGTCTCCGTCCTGGAGGAACTTGCGCTCCTCGCCTCCCTCCAGCTTAATGGTAGCCTTGCCGCCTTGCGTCTGCTCCAGCATACTGCCCTCAGTGCCAGTCTGGGTGCCCGAAATGGTGCCAGAGCCAAACAAGTCGCCAGGGCGCAGGTTGCACCCGGTGATGGTGTGGTGCGAGATCATCTGGGGCCATGACCAGAGCAGGTTCTTGGCATTCGTCCGGCTGATGGTCGTCTTGTGGCCCGCAGCAGCTGCAGTGAACAAATGGTTAGCATTTCATGTAGATCAGTGGGTCTGGGTCTAGCGCGGGGTGTAAACATACTGATGAGGTCCACTTCGAGATCAATGTCCAAAAAGTTGTTGGGGGAGTCTTGCTTCATGTAGGGCTGAATTTCGTTGTCGTTGGGAATTCCAGGTCCCTTGGACGCCTCGAGCGCATCGGCGAGCACCACCCAGGCGCTGATGCTGGTACCAAGGTTCTTGGATGTGAAGGGACCGAGGGGGACGTACTCCCAGGCCTGGATGTCTCTGGCACTCCAGTCGTTCATCAACACGTATCCGAAAATGTAGTTCTCGGCTTCTTTGATTGGAATGGGCTCTCCGAGGTTGTTCTCGCGGCAGATGAACATGCCCATTTCCAATTCAATGTCGAGCCGCGCGCAGGGGCCTAGGGTAGGCGTCTTCTCGCCAGGCTTGCAGGTCTGACCCCAGGGACGTCGAATGGGTGTTCCAGATGTGACGACGCTGCTCGCACGACCGTGGTAGCCGACGGGCAGGTGTGTGTAGTTGGGCTGCAGCGCGTTGTCTGGGCCACGGAATAGCACGCCGACATTGTAAGCGTGGTTCTTACCCGCGTAAAAGTCGGTATAGTCGCCAATTGACAGAGGCACATGGTTCGACACGTCGCTGCGGGGCAGAAGAGCAGACTTTTTGAGCTGCTCATTGTCCTTGAGGAGCTCTGGGTGCTTGGTGTCGGCAGCAAAAACAGACTGGAGATAGCTGCGTGTCGCTCGGTGGAACGGGCGGCCAAGAGCGGCAAAGGCGTTCAGAGTGGTGGACGAGAAGCTATCAACACGCTCCTGGATCTCTGGAGAGGCCGAGAAGCCACCAGCCTTTGCGAATGCCTGGAGATCGAGGACATGGTCGCCAATGGCAATTGCAGGTCTAGGCGTCTTGTTCGAGGCCGTAGAGATGATGCCGAACGGGATGTTGGCGAGGGAGAAGTGCGAGCCCGAGGGGATAGGTAGCCACGACATGGTAACGGCCGTATGATGTGTGAGATGCTCTGGAATAGCTTGGTTTCAATTCCAATTCAATTGCTGTCGAGAACAGCGACTGAAGCTCAATAAAGACGTCACTCTCATGTGCGAGCCGCTACAAGCCGAATGCGGGGGGCCGAAGCCGTGATGGGGCCGGGCGGAATGACCCCGCAATTGTGCCTCTTTAGGCCTCACGAAACCGAGACGGAAAAGAGCCACTCGAGTTAATTCCGCGTGCCGATTCCGTCGCTGCATTTGTAAGACGATTGCCCCATTCTCATTCGCCAGTTTGGGCAGATGCTCCTTGCTCCTTAGTAAGGCGACTAGTTGTTTGCTAGTAGTATGTGATGATTAAAAAATACCGAAATGTGAATAATAACTTTTCATGGTATCAATGCTGTGCCCGTCCTACCCTCGTGTGCTCATTAGATCCATCATATCTATCGTCCCCCTCTATGCCACCTCTACCCTTCGTTATCCATGGAACCAGCCATTTGATGCATTCAATCGAAAAATGCCGCTGTAAATGTTGTTTCCGCTGGCTCCCCACTTCACTGCTGTCGCCAATTCTTGCTAAGCCGAGCAATGCTGAACACTAGCACTCCACCAATGATGGCTGCTCCCGCCGCTGCACACAATGTCAGCACCTTTCTTCAAGAACAACAAGGCCAGACATCAAAACTTACTAATCGTAAATGCCCATCCCACGCCGATGCCATCAATCATAGGCACAACACCGCCCACACTTCCAGCCGCAAAAGTGTACTGGACCACGTACTTGCCACTAATCACCGCAGTTCTGTAGACGGGCCGTGCCTCTGCGCCAAATTAGCTCTCGTGGTCCAAAGCTTCAACGAGATGGGCCACTTACCGGCCGAATAGGTGTTTAGCGCGCTGAATGAAGACATCAGGCCCACACCTTGCACAAAGGATGCCACAATGGGCAGACCCATGCCGCCCACCTTGTTCTGCACGCTCCAACCATACAACATGGTTCCAAACGGCAGCACGATGAATATGGAGAGGAGGCTGCTATTCAGTCTGTCCTCTGGGAGCCGAACGCCATTTCGCTTCTTGATGTACCGCTTGACGGTCTGGTCCGAGATCTTACCTCCAATGGTGCTGCCAATCAAGAATCCAGCACCCGGAGCTAAGTAGAACAATCCACTCATCAGTGGGGATGTGAGGTTGAACCGAGGATTGATGACCCGTCGGACAGTACTGAGTAAGCCGTACTGGTTGAAACCGAGCAACCCGCAAGTGAGATTCTGAGTGATTTAGAACAGTGCATATTTTAAAGAAAGAAGGGCAACTCACGGCCAACATAATACGAGGAAAGGTGAATTGAATAAACACATGCATTGGGTTGAAGGCTGCAATCATGTCCTTGCGGGTCATGGGTGGAGCAGTGTCTGTGGCTTTGGGGTTGGCAACCTCGCTGGATCGCGGGATAAAAAAGAATGCGAGGATCAACCCGAGCAGCGACATGCCTGCCTCGACCCCGTAGATGACTCTCCAGCTTGCAAAGGTAGCAATGATACTACCGACCAATGGAGCTTTGAATCGTTAGTTGTTGAACCGTCAGAACGAACGCGGGTCGGTACTAACCGATGGTGTTTGCGCTAACGCAGCTGCCGAGAAAGAAGCCCACAGCAGTCCCTCGAACCGTCTAATCACATCGTCAGAGACATTCAGAACGGGAAATAGCATAGACGGGCACTTACAGGCTCGAAAATGTCGGCTAGAATTGTCTGACCCGCAACCAGGAAGAATGGGCCCGTCGTACCACCAATGACCCAGAGGGTTGCAAAGCACGCCAGGTTGGGGGACAGGGCAACACCAATGGAACAAGCGCACAGCATAATATTGGCAACAAGATATGTTGTTCGACGACCTATAATTGTGCTAATCGGAAGCCAGATGAGAGCCGAGAGAGCCATGGCGATGAAGACGCCGGCATTGATCGTGTTGATGGTGGTCGAGTGGACCCCAAAGCCAGAAGCAATCTCCAGTGTCGCAGGCATAATTGCCGTGCTCCAAAAGGTCATGGGCAGCGGCATCCAACACACGACAAACAGAATGACCCATTTTCTCCACGAAGGGATCTCAGCCACATCATCGTCAATGGCTCGCACCGGAGGGAGTGGATCCTCTGGTGATGCCAATGTCTGAGTATTCGTTTCGGCGCCCATTTTTCAGGTTCGTCCGGGGAAAGCGGCTGGTTTCAATGCGGGGGCGGGACGGGACAGCAGGGTAGTTGGCAATCGTTTATTTCCCCTGGATACATGGAAATTCGAGACAAGAGGGAATGCAAATCAGAGAGAGAGAGAGAGAGAGAGAGAGGAAAATCCGCGGTTTCTTCCGAGTTAGCCACGGTTAGAGGCCGAACAAACGACTACATATATGTCCAGACACCGCTTCCAAGGGGTCATCGAAAATTTTCGTTCCCAAGACCGCCATCCCATCGAGAAAGTGGGACCGCAAGCCATTGTGTGCTGCGACGTCGGATTTGTGTGACTCCGACATCTACGGATCAACTGCCCAAGAGGTTATTCCCGGTCGTCTCGCGTTAAGAAGCCGACTCTGGCTATGGCGGGAGACACCGAGTGAGTGTCGCCCATTCGCTCGGCGTGCGGCCTGGTCGCCGCGTTGGTAGGGTCCGTGCTGAGTCATCACGGCGTCTGGGCCGGTTTTGCCGAGCGCCATCGGCAAAAACCTCTCGAGCTTTGCAAATACGCCTCACGACGAACAAGATCCAATTGGCACGAGACCAGCTGCCGGATCCGTCTCTTTGATTTGGCGAGATCCCATGGCAGCATCAGCTCCGGTTGGTCGCTGCTCGAGCTGTTGTCTTATCCAGCATTCCAATCCGCCGGCGACTTGCCTCGTCACCGAACGTCCTTATCTCACCGATCCCGGGCTCTCACCACGTCGCCGGCAATGAAGTCGCCGTCCGCCGAGCGCCGTGGATCGGCTACTCCGTCGGATCCAGAGGCCAGCCGGGACGAGATAGTGTCCCAGTCTGCGGCGAGCGTGCGCAGGCCCGGGCGTAAGACCAAGTCGACAGCGTAAGGGCTTTTTCCTTTTTTTCCCCAAGGGCTGGAATGATGAGACAATTGCCCAAAATGAATCCCTCACTTACCGTTTCAGGTGCCGTCGATGCCACGCCCGCAAAGTAAAATGCTCAGGCGGGATCCCGTGTGAAAACTGCCGTCACGCAGGCAAGCCCAATGAGTGTACATATCCCCGCAAGAATCGCCTCGTGAAAGTGAGCCAACAGTACGTCCCTTGCCTTCTCGTAATCAATTAACCGCTCAATCTAATTGGTAACTGCCAGATACATCGATGACCTTGTTGCCGAGAACCAAAAGCTCCGCAATCGCGATGGTGGAGGGAGTAGCCGGACTCGCAGCGAGACGGCGCAGAAAGATGTCTCAGCCGCCTCGACGCGGGGGTCGACGGAAAACCCAACCAACGTCATGCAGGGGCCATCGCTAGAAGAACGCCCCTGGTTCTTTGATATGAACATCCCCCATACGCCGGTTTTGATTGGAGAGGCCTCGGACGTTGCTTTTGCGACCCGCTTCCGCCAGGCCATATCGGATGCACAGCACAATCATATACCCAGAGTCAACTATGCAACTGATGAGCGCCTGCTCGCCCTGTCCGACATTGACTGCCCCTGGCCGTTCCCATCGCGTGGTCGCCTCCTTGTGAATGTGGCCATCAAGAATATCAGCCGATGTTATCACATCGTGCGCAAGAGTCAGATCCTGGACGGTCTTGAACAGGCCATCCAGAACCCGCAGTCGAGCGACTCGTTGCTGAAGAGCAAATTATTCGCCTTGTTTGCTATTGGCGAGATGTATTCAACCAGGACAGCCGCGGCGGAAACCAACTTTCCAGGGATGTCATATTTCGCGAGGGCAACTCGAATTCTTCGTATTGTCAGTGAACGGCCCAGAATTGATGCAATCGAAATTAGATTGCTCCTAGTAAGATCCCTTCCGAATGTTCCAAAGGCTTTTTTTCTCACCCCTTTGTAGTCATTTTACTCTCTAGCTTTGAACCGCCGCTACACCGCCTATGCCTTGGCCGGATCGGCCGTGCGCCTATCTGTCGTCATGGGCTTGCATCTCAACGTCCCCGAGTCCCAACTAAGGGATCCTGGCGTTCGAGAACACAGAAACCGAGTGTGGTGGACGGCTTATAGCTTCGACCGGATGTGGGCCTCGCGTTTGGGCCATCCCGTCGCGATACAGGACGAATTTATTGAAGTCGAACTTCCATCCAACCCGGCATTAGACGCGGCCCACGACGATTTCACAGACGCAACATATCTCGTCGCCAGTATTCGCCTGGCCCGCTTAGCCGGACAAATTAGTTATTCTATTTATACAAGGAGTCCCCAGCCAACCACACTGTCCCAACGTGTTCAGGACGCATTGAAGGATCTTCGAAGCTGGGTCGAGGAGCTCCCAGCTCATTTACATATTGAGTCCAAGGACAGTAATACTGAGCCAAGCCCAAAGCCGCTCTCGCTCCATTTATATTTCAACCAGGTAAGTTCATTTCCTCATCGAAACATGAGAAACATTGCTCACACACAACTTATAGTGCGTAATTAGTGCCACGAGGCCTATTTTGCTGCACGTGCTGCGAACCCACGTAGCCACATGGGATACCAAGCCAAGCACGAAACCCCAAGTCCCAGCCTCCGCCATGACGTTGGCAGAGGCATGTGTGCGATGCGCCCGGCACTCTTGTCGACTTTTAATCGAATGTTGGATTGACGGCTCATTTGCGACATTTGACTATTTTTACACCCAATACTTGTTTTCCGCAATCACTGTTCTCGCAGTCTCTAGTCTTTTGGATGGAAAAGACAGCCGAAGCGACAGGGAGCAATTCGAATCGTCGGTCCCGTTCCTAGAACAGCTCAAGGAAACAGGAAATTTTGCTGCTGAGGAATTCTGTCAGCATATCGACGCCACAAAGATTAAGATGGCAGCTGCCCAGGCACGCAAGGGAGACTTTTCCATGACATATTCTACTCCGGGCCTGATGGAGTCCTCGCTCGGGACCTTTGATGTAGGACAGAGTTTGGCGGGTGACACGACCACATCAGGAATGGCATTGTCGGAGCCTTCGCTACAAGAGCTGCTGTCACAGCCTGTGCTGGATTTGCAGTTTATCAATGCTTCCATGTACCAGGATGGTGCTCCAGGGTTGTATTGGCCAGAGATTTCTCCTGAGAGTTGGGGAACGGATTTCTTGTGATATATGGCTGGCTCAGGCCTACGAAACCGAGGTATTCGGTCATCGGTAAAAGTTGGTTACGGTATATAGGTGGTAATTTGTTACAAAATGCTTTACGATCAATGGGTATATTTTAGGATCATGCAAATATCAATGAATACGTTTGCTAGTCTCTAGACACTAAACATGTTATTCTTATTGGTGCCTTCTAGTAAAATATATTTTACATTAAAATTGCCATTACAAATACAAAAAAGCCCAAGGCATAGAAGTTTAAAGTTGGCCTCTGTTATGTGTATCAAACACCACACCCCGTCATTCAATCCGCGCTAATAATAAGCATTCCATTGCATATAAGGGCCGTTCATGAGAGTGTAACCACTAGTACCTGTGGAACTGTATACGGCCTTTCCATAACAGGTGCTTGTCAGGCAGCTGGAGCTGGAGGTGACCTTGACAAGAATGCAAATCGAGCTCTGGAACGCACTGCCGACGCAGAGGTCTGTGGCAACACATGACATGCAGCACTCATAGGCGGTGGTGCCGCTGCCATATGCTGTCGTATATGTGAAGCTAGGGATGCCATTGGAGAAGACACCAACAGAATTCTTGCTATCGGCGTAGTTGTCCGACCCGCACATGGCATTCGCCGTAGTGGACGCCGCAACAGTCTGTGTATTGGTCGTGGTCGTGGTCGTGGTAACGGTAGTGCTGGGCGTGGTAGTGGTCTCGATGGTGGATGTAATGGTTGTTGTGGTGGCAACGGTCACCTCGTCCGGAACGATGGTGCTGGTGCTTGTGATGGTGTCCGTCTCAGTGGCAGCAGTGGCCGACGGAGTGACAGTAATGGTGATGGCAGGCACCCTCTTGGTGACGACAACCACCTTGGGTACAGAAATGGTGACGTCGCATGTCACCTTTTGGGGGTAGAACTTGTGTTGCTTGGTTGGGCAAATGCCAACGCTGTTCTTCTTCGCACGAGCCGCAAGCAGGGACCCGGCAAAGGTCTGACGCCCCTCGTGTGTGGACGCTGAGGATGCATCATCGGCGATGGCATCGCGCTTGGAGGGGGCTCCAGATGTTCCTTCGTACGTGGCATCCGCAAGGGTATCGAGGATCGGCTGGTAGCCGGCGGATGCTGAGGCAGTCGAAGTCGTTGTGACAGTGGTGTCTGTCGACGTGCTGCTTGTTACGACAAAGGTGGTCGTATCGGCAGTGACGGTGGATGTCGTGTACTCTGTACTCGAAACCTCGATAGTGCCAGTTTCAGCGACAGCAGTTTCGCTGACTGTCACAATAACAGTTGTAGTCTCAGTGTCGGTGACGGGTTTCTTGGTTGTAGTCACCTTGCTCTGAAGGAACTTGGTGCTACGAATAGTGTACGTCTCCCGGTGAGTGTGGTAGACGGTCTGGACGTGCTTGACAGCTTTGGTACCCTGGGCAGTCTGACAGCGCCTGTCCGTGTGAGCCTTTTCAGCGTAGCCAGCAGAGGCCAGGCCTACAACAGAGGCGAGAACCAAGGTCTTGATATTCATAGTTTTGGAAGTAATAAGTTCGTTTCCGTAGAGTACAGTATGAATGAGTCCGGGAGAAGCTGAGAGAGAAAGAGGCCATTATTCTTATACAAGGCGGTTCAGACCAGCTTCGTCAGCTCTTATCATGTCCATCATATTTACTCCTTTCATTTCTGTAAGTCGTCTGTTGGTTTTCGCGGCGGCTCCACACGAAGCTAAAACTATTTCGGTCGAGGCTTTGAGACTATTGGCACTAGCTCCGAAGCTGACACAACGCTGTCCCATGTCCACGTCATCTCTCGCGGCTGTCCGGGAATAGATGCAGCGAAATGTTTTCACTGCATGGGCGAGCCAATGGAAAACCCTCTGCACTGGGAATTGCCATCGGCTAAACAGCAGGCAGGTGGATCAATATTCGAATCTCCCATGCGTATGCAAGGGCTGATCGCTTACCGAGTCGCTAGACTATAAACGTCGTGAGCTGTCACTCCTTTGTTTTTCTCCGGTGGTCCTTTTGTGAAATCCCTGTAGTTCACATCATTGCCATTGCGACTGCTTCTTATTGTATATTGCCATCGTCATCTTGTCTACAAAAACTGACTAACTGGATTCTGATAGCTGGTTGGCATGGCAAAAGTCAATCTAGCTTTTTCCTATCGTAACAGACCAACCTGAAATCAACCGGAATATTAACTAGCAAGGCCGTGAAGATTTCATGGATATATTGGAAAATATACAGCAAATAGGCCGGGATTGGTGTAAACAGACCAAAGGTTAATTCATAAATTGGAATGCCGTTTCAGCTTCCAAGCTGCGAAGAGCAGTGGTATCCCCACGATTTCTTCGCTTACAATTTAAAATGTGGAGCTGGTCTTGTCTATTCTTTGTTTACTTAGCTCTCGGAGCGACAAGATGAATTGTTGGTCCTTTCCGAGATCTTTCTGTTGAGAAATGCAAAAGCTATTTGCCAACTGGGTGGAGGAGCACTGGCAAAACACGAAAGGTACACCAGTGCACCCAAATTCAAGTAAGTGGTATGCTTGATGATAGGTCAGGAGATTCTGTACCACATTCTTCAAATCTAAGAACCCGGTAAGCTCCGTTGCCGACACCCAAGGCTCTATGGCCCATGGGCTAGAATGTTGAGTAACCGACAGAAGTTGGAAGTACGACCGGAACACTAAAATAAATAATTTGTGAGCTTATAATAAAACTAGTTCATATCTATTTATCTAGTCGTAAACGACTCAGCTGGCACAGGCAAACCTAGGAACCTCAAGACAACCAATTCTCGAACAAATACCTGGAATCAGCAATGCGGCTCCGTATCTTATAACAGCCTTTTCACAGGGACCAGATAGCCCTATACAGGATACCACCATGATGCTCTAGCAAGTAAATGTATTCTTTGACCACTCTAGCGCAGTCATTCCAGCCGACACCAAAGCGATCAGTCAGACTCGGTGTCTTGATCACGACGGTTGGCGACTGTAGCACCAAGGTGAGTGACTCTGGCACCAATGCCGGCGACTCTTGCACGAATTTCGGAGATCGTATAATCATGGGCCTCGAATTTGGCCTCAGCTTTAGCGAGTCTATCATCGTAGCTGGCGATTTCAGCTTGGGCATCGTCGACCCAGAGTTGCTGCCTGGCCATCTTTTCTTCGAAGGCCGCAACCTTGGCTCGTTGGCGGGAGGCCTCGGCCTCGGCCTCTGCAACTCTTCCTTGGAGAGAGGCAACGTGCGCCTCGGCTTGTATGGCTTGGTTCCGCTGGCCTCGAAGGTCGGACTCCGTGGTGTCGGCCCTTGTCGATTGTCTGCTGGCACTCTTTCCAGCCTTGATCAACTCTGCTCGTAGGACTTTGATGAGATTGTCAGCTTTGCTGATTCTTTTTTCCCGTCGGTCGAAATCAGCTTGCAGGTCTTCGGCTCTCCTGACTGCAGCTTCGGCGTTGGTCTTCTGCGTGTTGACTTCGAGTTTTGCAGCCAACAGATCTTGCTTCAGCTTCTGGACTTCGGCCACGGGGAAATCACCCCTGGAACTGCGCGGCGAAAACTCGTTGAGCCGATTTCCGAAAGCAGACATCCCGGCCCAAAAGAGGGCGGTAAAACCAGCTCCGAAGGCGAGGCCGATTATGACTTTGCTGGAGAGGGCTGGTGGCGGAGGCTGCACATGGCCCTTGATATTGCGCAAATGGTGGCCCAGGTGCTGGTCAAGATTGTGCAAAGTATCGACAAGGGAGCGCAAGACAGCGACTTGGTGGTCGGGTTTGGCATCCAAACTGTCGCCAGCGACCATGATAGACATTAACCAGACAAGCAAGGCGGCCATAAAGGCCATGGTCATGGTGGCTATGATCCTCGTGATTGGTGATGGTGCAGGCTTCGAATCAGAAGTGTGAGACGCCGTGGAAGGAGTAGGGGGAGTTGTTGGCGTCGTTGGGGCAGCTTCTGTGTCAGCTGGCATGACAGCCGGCAGGCCAGTGACAGGCGAGATTTGCATGGTGAACTGAGTGTGCAGGAGATGATTAGAATGCACTGAACCACTGGAGCGGCCACCCATTATAAAGCCTGGATGGCAGTAGCCTAGGTCGATACAACAAGCTTTGCACATCTCCTTTCAGTTCAACATGTCTCCGATAGCCTCACCCGAACCAATCAATATGGAGCTATTGGATGATATTTACTGTCGCCTTCGATTATTATCAACCTTGAGGTTCCAGGCTTCAACTCGTATCCGGTTCGCCCAGACCAACGCAACAAGCTTTACATAAAATTTGAACCACAAAGGTCTGACAACGCCTTGCAACGGGCTGGTAATGATGCTTCACTGATTATGATTAAATAATAAAAATCAATTAAACATATAAATAAAATAAGATAAAATAATTTTAGGCCCTATTCATAATGTTGGTTTTATTTTTGCCTTTGCATTGAACCCACGGGCCGCCAATAGTAAATCAGACAGCGGTTAACTTGCCAAATGCCGCCACATATTTCTGCCTTCTAATCTTCCGAGTTCCATCAGGTAGGACCTCGATATACTCATTTAATCCCGGCAAATATCCCACTTCCTTCTGCCTCTCCTTCGCAAACTTTTCCGCTTGTTTCTCTGCCGTTGTCGGCGGTCTTGTAGGTAGTGGTTTGTCACGATTTCGAGCTTCCTGGACTGCATTGTAGAAGCCAAGGTCGTCTTTGATTTGGCGAATTTGGTCTGATGAGAGGCAAGAAAGTTGTTCATTTGTGGTTGCAGAGGTTGATGCTGAAGAGGACGACGACAACGCGGGCGGAGCTGGGTTGTGTACAAATGTCGGCACATCATCTCGGATGCGCTCACATGTCCAACAGTAGCATTTCTCAGAGTATATGCCTTGACTTGAGACGCCTAGTTCCGAGCCTTGACGCTGAAGCAATCTCTTGCCATTCTCACCCTGGTTACGTAAGCCCATAAAGTCTAGAAACAGTTCGTACTGGCTTGGGAAAAGTCGATGGGTTCTCCAGATCAGTTCAATACCAAACGGCAGATTGTTCACGGCATCTTCTGTTGCTGTTCTGCTGCTTTGGAACTCCAAGTAATCACGGGTGGCTCTTGATAACGACCCATGCAGAGAAGGTGCACGAATCCATAATAAGGAGTGGGCTTGGTCAATAAACCATTCAGACTTGCTGACCTCGGCAGCGAGATCGAGGCCCAGCGGTAAACTAATTGGGTCGCTGTAGGCGGGAGGTGTTTCGAGATACTTCATAATATCTGCAGACTGTGATGACATGGTGGTGAATAATGCCTGTGCGCTCTTGGGCAATGTGAACTCCATCTTTTCCATATCGATGACTTCACGGATGGCAGGCCAGGGAAAACACAAATGCTGGATCTGGTCTCTACTGGAGGTGCATTGGCGGTACCCCTCGTTGTCTAGCATAAAGGCGTACCACACCAACAGCACGTCCAATGGGGGCAGATGATTCTTGGACAACTGCACCGCAACCTTGTCGCTGCCGTGGTGGGCATATGCGGTGGCATGTCGCATCACGTCGTCAATGTTGGACCACCAGGCCGCGAACCGCGCGACGGCCAATTTAATCAGAAGCTCCCATCTCTGCGACTTGGGCAGCTTGACCGGCTCTGTGTCTTGTGCGGTGCGGGGCTTCTCTTCATACGCGGGTGGCTGGCTGACCTCGACATCGAGAGCGCTGGCGCTGATCCGCAGGTTCCAGAAACACTCGAGCAGCGCCAGATGAACGGCAGCGTGGCCAACATCGGGATAAGACAGAGCCACTTCCGGGCTCCCCGTTTGAATCTGCCTGGGGATGATAGATCCCGCGAATATCCGGGGGTTGGGGATGACGGTTTGTTTAGCGCCTGGCTTTGGGGCTGAGTACGCGGATGGGAGACGCCATGTGTGAGGGTCTACATCAGCCTTGTTGTCCTTGGCTGAGACTGCCCGTCGAAATCGATCAAAGAGTGACATGAGGGGTATCGTTGACGGCTTTGTATCACCATTCCCAACAACTAGAGCTGTGCGCAACACCAAAAAGTAGTGTGCTTGGCTTGGACTCTTCCGTCAAACTGCGCTTACTAAGCACCATCAATCGTCAATCAAGACCGTGTACGCTAGTTGAAGCAACGGGGACTCAAGGTCTCCCAACACAGGAGAATCCTGCATGTCTTCAAGCTGTGAAAAATAGCTTCAATGTTCCTAGGCCGAGTCTAAGTCTTCACACCAGTGTGACTGTCGTCTCTTCTATACTATCCTCCACCACATCCCATCGCCTCGACACCGCACGCTGAAGAAAAGTGCGAATATCAGTCTTTGTATCTCGTATTCCAACCCGCCGAAATACGTTTCCATTCTTACCTCGTACCTTCCTCAGCAAAAGCTGCACCTTATATGCTGCCTGTCCAAAATTCCCAGGTTCGGCACTCACTCTGGACATTATGCGGCGATTCCCGTCCAGAAACTCAAACGGGGCCGTTTTTTGCACACTGAAGTAAACTACATCAAGGAACCAGAGATCGGTGTCGTCATTTTGAACACCTCTGTCCACACAGTCGAAACCAAAGTCGAAGTTGTACGTACGATCCTTGGCTGAATTTACCTCCACATCCTTCTGGAAGCGCCCTATTCTGCCGCGAAGCTTGATGGCGCCCTCAATACGGCTCTGCGCGGCTGACACCCGCACATTGTCAAATGAGACATCATGTACCAGAGAGCGCTTTTCCCGGCCCCTCTCTTGTACCTGACGAAATGTCAACGACGTACCAGGGAGTGATGCCCACGTCCATGATGGGGCCGAAGGGTCAGCAATGGTCCTAGTTGAAACAGGAGCCGGTGTAGCAGCCCCCCAGCAGAGACTATTAGGGAACAAATCACCATCCCATAGACCTCCGATGAATGAAGATCCAAGGTGCGGTGCAATAAAGTTGGATATGCCCAGAAATGCCGGTAAACGATCTGATGGGTGACTCAGTGAGCGCTTTGTTGTATATTCCGTTAGTAGATCCTGCCATAGCTTTACCAATTTGGGACGAGAAAATATAGTCGTTTGATCCTGCCTGGGTCCGAGACCCCGAACAGCAAGCCGCTCCTGTCGGGCTTCCAGCATCCTGCGAGGCTCCTCGTAGAGGCAGGTCCCCAATGCAGGCGCGATGTTTTCTAGTGGTCCCGCCTCAGTTGTATAAACGGAGAGACAGTCCCAATGAAGCAAACCTGCGCCAAAGTACAGTGTGCGTGTGCTGAGGACGTGCTCCTGCAATGTCCATCCGCGTGAGTGTACAGGCCCCGTACACGAGGTCACAGGTCCGAGCCAAGTAGGCACAAGCACGGGTATGCGTGGTGTTCCTGAGTCGTGTGCGTCTGACAGGCGGCTCATCTTCGGTAGCCTCAAGGCAGGGAGCGGCACAGGCTTGGGTTGCCAGATTCGTCGTTTCTGGAAAAGCCCATCCGTGGTGTTGGATGACACCAGACTGGAGAGCGTAACGGTGGCATTGGCGAATATATGTTGCATCTGCGCGGCTTCTCGAGCCCAGTCCTCCTTGTCATCCTGGATAATACATAGCGCATCTACCCATAGATATTGAAATCCCAAAGCCCTTGCTGCCAAAACAGCATCATGTATGGTAGCGGGGAGAACATTCAGAGGCAGGGAAGTTTTGTGGGATTGGATTGTATGTTTTGTCGTCTTGAGTGCAAGAGAAGTTCCCCAGCAATATGAAAGAACACAATACGGTGCTCTGGTTCCTTGCGACTCTGCCAAATACGGATGCGAAGTTTCGTTGCCAACATCTATTATCCGAGTTGGAAGCATAGTAGGCTTTTGTGGCGTAGCCAATTGACATGCGGAGTGATCTGGAGAGGACCGGCAGTTTTGCAGCCAGTACCGGGCTGTTTGGAACGCGCTTTGTGACCCAGTGCTTCCACTAGCCGTCATTTCCGGATGACATATCTCCGGTATGAGCCTTTCTGGAAATTTAAATTGATTAGCATTCCAAAAAACCGTTTATAAACTCTAGAAGTGGTTACATACCTTCAACTTCCATGATGGAGATGCTTGTATCGAGCCAAAGTCCTCTATACTGCAATAGTAATTCTGTTTCGCCAGGGGAGGCGCTCAAGTATACCCTGACTGGTGGCGTGGTTTTGTCTCTATCTTCGGTACCAATGGTGTACCAGGCAGGATCTACATCTAATTTGGATCTCAACAAAGCCAGTAAATGGCCCTCATCATGTATCCAGTTGTCCTTTTTGCCATATCTACTCATTGAAGAGTCTTTCTGATACGGGAAAGGTAGGTTAGCATCTAGTAAATCAGCAATCATACCGCACAAAGAGCACCCCTTCTCCGCAGATGATTTCATGTCTTCAATAGTTGGGAATTTTAGTATGATCCTTTTGCCCAGCCTTTGAACACTGGCATATGCCGGTACGGCCATGTGCTGAAACTGCGCGCACCCATCACACATTGAACCAAGGAACTGCAGTTGTTTGTAGTCAGCCAAGGAGTGAAGTATATCAAAAAATACACTGACGAGACCCTCGCTAAAGTCCGGATTTGATTGAGCAGTCTGAAGAGCATCTCGAAACTGCTGTTTTTCTAATATGTGAGAATAGAGCGGCAGACATTCGATCGGAGGGAAGATCTGTGCGTTGGATGTATAGGCGAGCAGCTTCTGGGCAACCTTTCTGGTTTCTTCGCTCTTCTCATCAATTGTGGACCTGGCTCTAGGGAAAGCTAAAGGTCTAGCTCCATGCTGAAGGAGGATTGTGATTGCCGACCGTTGCTTGTCGAGTATTGCAAGATCCAGTGCACACCACCCGTCAACGGAGGGAATATTTGTCGATGCCCCGGCTTCAACCAAGCTCCTTAAAATTATAGTACGGCCAAAATATATGGATAAGTGTAAAGCCACCAGACCACCCCGACTAGTAATCGCTCGGCTCTTAGCTGCTGTATGGTCTTGGGTCGTTTGCGTGACCGTGACTGCATCCAGATCTGCTCCATGGGTAACAAGAAACTCCACAGCCTCTGCACAAACGTAAGGCCTGTGCATAGCCTCATGAAGTGCTGTTTTACCAAGGGCGTTACGAATATTGATGTCGGCACCATGGTCTATCAGCAAAGATGCGCAACGATAATGTTTCATAAAGAGGGCGCGGTGTAGAGGTGTGTTCCAGTGCGGCCATGCCAGTTCATGACTACAGTCTTTGTCTGCCGATGACCAAACGGCAATATCTTTGGGTTGAAGCGATGAATTTGGGTCCAATCCAGTCTCAAGGGCCTTTTTCAATTGCTTCAACTCCAGAGTCTCTACCTTTCGCCCAATTTCGAGATCCTCTTGGCTGCTAATCCTGTCGTAACCTGCGAACCTTATTCCGAGGCCACATAGAGGCTGAGGATATCTGTTATCGTCCCGCGGAGTACTGGTTGCGGTCGGTAGCCAATACTTAGGCCGGGGTATGCGCCGTTCCCGGTCCCACATGGCGATGAGGAGGATGCGGCTAGCCCAAGTGGCAAATACAAAATATTATGTGATGTTATTGATTGACTCATTAATCCATGATGGCCCCTCCACATATTTGTATTCTCAGAAGTAAGACAACACAGCCCCTTTTTTTAAGGCAACCGATCTAACATTTTTGTGGGTGGTTTGCAACGGGATTGAACGTCAATCGCAGATCTTGCCTCTTTTAGTTACAGGATGCCAAACTGAGCTGGACTATTTCATACACTAACATTCCATAAATAAGTTGGGCCCCTAGACGGGGAATGGCCCTAAGAAATAAAAGATGAAGAAGATCATGATAAACGGTTTGGCGGTGCCTTGTTGGAAAGAAAAGCGGGGTAGCAAAGAGGGGTGTACAGTCTGTCAACACCTTCAGCTGAATGAGCCATTTCGTCATCATCAGATGACCGGACCCGGACCAGGCGGCAAGGAGGTCCAGCTGGTCTTTGCGGATTTCCTAGTGCTATGGTCTTTGCACAGGGTTTTTCGAATGGTAAACCCAGCCGGATTACTACGCAAATACCGCTTTTGACCAGGGTGTACAGCAGCTCACGTTATGCCTCCATATACTTATTCCTCCTTACCCGAGGGCAGCATTCGTTTGGTTTGCTTAATGCCTCATAAAGATCAAGGTGCTGCGATAAATTGTCAGCTCCTTGATTATTCTCTTGCAGACTCATGCAAATGGACTCATCCGTACGATGCCTTATCATACGCATGGGGCTCTTCGAAAAAGCCTCGATCTATATCCATAGGTACATACGACTTGCCCGTCACGGAAAATCTTCATGCTGCCCTGTCATGTCTTCGGCATGCATACATTGAGCGATTCATATGGATAGATGCCATTTGCATCAACCAGGGAGACTTGGAAGAGCGAAGCCGTCAGGTCCAGTCGATGGCAAAGATTTATGCTAAAGCGTCCCGCGTGGTTGTTTGGCTTGGTGAGGCCGCCGACGATAGCGAACAAGCGCTTGAAAGAATCCGCGCTACTGCAGACGAACAGTTTACAAACTTCCAGAATGGCACAGCAATCCAGCAAGAAATTCTTGCTCTTCTTCGACGGCCATGGTTTCGCCGGATATGGGTAAAGAATTATATTAATAATAGTATCGAATAAAGATTACTGATAGAATTAATCCAGGTGCTTCAAGAGGTTGCTGCAGCTCGACACATCTTAATCACATGTGGCTCTACAGAACTGGATGGATATACGTTTTGTTTAGGCCTAAATTCGTTATTAAAGCCCTCGTATGCAACTCATCTGGATCTACAGCATCTGATCCGTCCAGCCATATACCTTATAAGGGGCGCAATCTTCAGACCTAGGTACACATCAAATTCATCAGACAGATTTTCATTAGATATACGCCCCCTAGGTGAGCTGATTGACATGTATCACACTCGTGAAGCTTCTGAGCTTCATGACAAGGTTTATGCTTTGCTCGGCATGAGCTCTGATAATACCGGCGCAGCTGGGTTATCCGCTGATTATCACATTTCTTAGGAGGAGCTCTTCCACCAAGTTATCAAATTCATACTCTGCGAACAGGTCTCCGTGGAGACTTGTGACAGTAGGACAGTGGTAATCAAAAGTAAAGGATGTGTTCTTGGCGAGGTGTCCTCTGCTGAAAGCGATACTTCTTGGGAAGACAGACAACATGTGGATATCATTTTAAAGAACCTACCGAATGGCTTGGCCAGGAGTAAACAGAGCGTGCGTTGGACTCTTCAGGCCCCCGCAAAACCTATTCAAAAGGGAGACGTCATCTGCCTTCTACAAGGAGCCTCAAAACCTACTATCATCAGGTTATATGAGGACTATTGGACTATTATCGCAATTACTGTTACGCCTACTGACGACAAACTAAATGGGGGGGCAGATACCGACTGGCGAACCCTTTTGAGCCTGATAACAAACTTCCATCGTGACTTTTTATTCGTCTGGGACTGGAGGATAGCTTCAAAACCAGATGACTCTGAATATGAGGTCTTCATAAGCGGTCGAGCGCTCAGGCATTCAACAGAATTGGCAGATCATTCGGGCAAAATGATTAGACTACGGAATGCAGCGCTAATATTGCAAGACTTGCAACATTACAAAGAAGCAGAACTAAAGCTTCAAAAAGCCACCAGGACTCATGAAAGGGCATCTAGAAAAGAGTTAGCACACACTCTAGCAGCTATGGATGCCCTCGCATCGATATACAAGAACGCCAAGCAATGGCAAGATGCAAGAAATTTGTTTTTGGAAGTGTTGCAAAAGAGGAAGGCTGAGCTAGGAGTGGAACATCCAGACAATCTCCACAGCATGTTCGGCCTGGCGTTGGTGTATAAGAGGCTAGGGAAGTTGGATAGGGCAGAGAAACAAGAGGTGATGATAGATCTGCTTCAACGAAGTGGAGACTACGCACAGATTACAGAGGAAGCAGTAGCCCATGTTGCAGGATCATTTGATCTAGAAGCAATGGAGCTTATGCTGGACATAAGAGGAGATGAGTTCCAGATCACAGAGTCTGTACTCACTGCAGCGATTAGTAATTATTGGAACGCTGCAGAAATAATCAATCTCCTACTCAGTCGAAGGGGACACGAGATTCACATCACAGGCCCTGTGGTCGTGGCAGCTGCTGGGAATTGGAACACTGGGAAAGAATCGATAAGTCTTCTCCTCAGTCTAAAAGAGATTGAGCTCCGGATTACGGAGGATGCAATGATCCAGGTCGCAAGATTATTTAATCAAGGAACAATAAGGTTTCTACTCGACCGAGCAGGCCACAAGATAAAGCTTACAGAAGCAATGGTTGTAGCAGCTGCCGAGAACCATTGGCATGGAGAAAGAATAACTACTCTTCTGCTGGATCAAAGAGGGGATGAGGTCCAGATCACAGGGGCTGTGGTATCAGCTGTGACTAGAAACATGGGTTGTGGGAGTGAGATAATGATGCTCCTGCTCGAGCAGAGGGGAAATGATATTCCAGTCACAGAAGAAACAGCAATCAAAATTACAAGGTTCTTCAGAAAGGATGTAATCAAACTTCTGCTCGAGCAAAGAAAAGATACAATCCAAATTACAGAAGATATTGTGAAAGCAGCAGCAAAAAATGAGGAAAATGGGAAAGAAGCAACGATGTTTTTGCTTGAACACGAAGGATGCGACGTCCAGATCACGAACAAAGTGGTCAAGGCAGCTGCAGAGAACCAAGAGAGCGGAAAGGACGCGATGCTTGTTTTGATCGAACAAAGAGGAGAACATACTTGTCTCACAGCAGAGATGGTGGCAGAGATCGCACGGTCATTTGGAAAAGAGGTCATGATGCCTCTACTCGAGCGAATGAGATACGATGCCCGGATCTCCGAAGATGTGGCCATTCAAATCGTGGGTAATTTTGGAAAGGATGTGATAATGCTTCTACTCAATCGAAGAGAAGATGACGTCCATATCACATGCAATATTATTCAGGCAGCGTCAAGGAACAAGTGGGATAAAAATGGCGTGATGATGCTTCTGATCGAGCGAAGAGGGGATGATGTGCAGTTCACAGAAGAGATGGTGGTTCAAATTGTACGATCATTTACAGGAGAGGTAATGAGGTTCCTTCTTGAGCGTCGAGGGGACGATTTACAGATCACAGACAAAGTCATTAAAGCGGCGGAGGATAGATACGGGTCCAGAGGCACGACGACGCAGCTTTTAATTGAGAAAAGAAATGACAACACTCAATCACAGGTTGCAGTTGAAATATGAGGAAACAAATACTATTTCAGTAGATAGTAGCATATTTATATTCTTCTGTCGCGCAATTTGCTTGGTTTTCTTGTATGTGTTGCGATCTGCCCCAGTTATTAATCGTGTCGTACATCAGTAGGATGAAAGTGATGGTCAAAAGTCACTTTTACACCACAACCACTCTATTGCAATAAGTCGCCCAAATAAAGTGGTAAAACATCACATAGTTTCACATATATAAGCTTAATTGGCATTAAACAGTGTCTATAGAGGTGTATTAAGATCTACGAGTATGGGTAGAAAAGCGCCAATCGGACCTACAAAAGACATCCCGTTGAACACAGGGTTAGGGTTAGGGTTTGATAGTCTAGGATTAGTAAGCTTCAGTAGCATTCAGTGAATCAACCCTTTCCTCGATAAAAATACCATTTAATGACGCTATACCAAGCAAGAATACTTTAAAGACAAGATATAACTGAAAATAGATCAACGTGGAATTGACGGGCGTAGGTTTGCTCATGATGACCCATATAGCTAGTTAATGTCAACACCCTCAACTTTTATTGTACAGTTGGAGCTGATGCACCAACATCTTCCAGCCAGAATTCTTATTCGTTGCCAGTGGCAAATTCACCTGCCCGTATCTTGTCACTCAGCGCCTTATTTGAAGTGAAGTACTCCGCGAGGTCGCTGCGTTTTTCCAGCAAAAGATCAGCGACCATACGCCCAAATACAGTCGCTCCAGCAGTGTTGAGGTGAGTCTTGTCGCCATCCTCAAAGTCATAATAAGTTGCGTTCTCTTCTCCAATTGCATTAACATAGTTGGTGCTGGCCAGGTTGAGGTCAAGCCACTTGACATTGGCTTCTTTCGCAGCTGCAATTGTCTTGCCACGTTGCTCGCTCAAATTCTCAACGACTTTGCCATTTTTAAATGTACGACGGGTCAGGGAGGTGATGAGAATCTGAAATGAGTCAGTAAATGGTGCTGTGTTGATAGATGACTGAACTAACCGCAGTTCCCCCGGCTGCTTTGACTTCGTCGGCAAAGTTGATCAGGTTCTGTCGGTATTCCTCAACAGTCACGCCGGAGGTGTTCTTTTGGTCGTTGTGTCCAAACTGAATGGTGACAATTGGTCGATAAGCATCCTTGTTGTTCTTAACGTCGCTAATCGTAGAAGCCCATAATCCGCTATCTCGGAAAGATTTAGTCGTAGCTCCATTTTTGGCGCGATTAATACCAGATGCGCCATTCTTTGAGAAAGATAGGAATCCATCACCCCAGCCATTCTTTGTTGCGACGGTAGAATCGCCCGTGAGAACAAAGTATGGCGGCTTCGTAGCTCGGCTCACCGAGGCTGCCAGACTTGCTGGAAGTGCTGCAGCAATTAGAAGAATTTTTTCGAATTTCATTGTCAAAGTTCAATTTAACTAATAGGGTGCGCTGTTAGAATTGGAGATGCGTCGAGCATTGCAGCATAGGTAAGTCTAACCCTTTTATAACAGGCTCTTGGATAAAATACGTGTCCTATAAAACATACAAAAAGGCTAAAGCCCATATTGCATTTAGGCCCAGTTTCATGCAAATTTTCAATGACACCATATTGCCCCCAAACCGAAATCTAGGACCCCCAACACGGGCTATTGCCCCCAAAAGGCCAGTGGAAATAGCACGTGTATCCACAGTTATGGCAATGGGGGGCTGACGAAAAGGGCAATTGAGTATTTCTTCCGTTCAACATGTTCCGAGTCCGACAGTTGGGGTAAAGAGCTGGGGTTAGAACCTTGATAGTGGGTAATGGGACGTTTATGGTTTGTTCGGCCTTTACTCCGACGACAACCGGGGAGCGGAATATTTTCAGCGATGAAGACTTCGTATCCCATGCAATGTGACATTCTCCACAGTCTGCTTGGAAATTTTCCACCTCACCAAATCCAGATATTCCTCGCCATGTCCATATCTGGAGTGGCCGGTTTCATGGGGTAAAATGGCGGGGAAGATGAGACTCCACTCCCATGCATCTAATCTGGGGTAGGATCCCCGTTGACGTAGTTGGCTCTGGATCTTGACATTCCCTTAAACACAACAATCCTACCGTTTTATCTCGCTACTCGGGTCTGACAGAAAGAATTTGGCTTTGCTCGTTGATGCAGAGGTACAATATTGACCAGAGATGTAGAAAGTAGGGAAAGATCAGCCTCCTCTAACCGACCAGGTCAAAATCCTGGTATAACTATGGATCAACCTAGGCTTGAGCCACCGCCTGCTTATCAATTAGGCCTGCTTCAACTCATCGTTTAAATAGTCCAATAATCCTCCCTCGAGCTCAGATAACATTGCAGATGCCCAGAGGCTTTGTCACTATTTGTTGGCCAATAAAACATGTCTGAGAATGTCGGTTGACAACCCGTGCATATGCAACATCCAGTTAGTTCACATGGGCAATAGGCGAGTCAATAGCATCAAAGCATTTTGGTGGAGTTTTCCCCGCCTCAAATTGTTGACTCCATACACATCCCCCAATCCCTCGCGCCCTGTGAACCTCGGGTGACACCCTATTTCTTGGCTCGTCGCATCAAGACTAGATGCCCAGCTTTACCCCGCACTGGGGTAATCAACTAACTGGTTACAGTAGGTTCACGAGTCGGTCGTTTTGCAATGCGACTTCGGGGCTAAGGATTCCTTGGAAATGAATGCCGTCGATGCATTCCCGCTCAACTTCTCACTCTTCATCATCAACTTTGAGCTGCATCAGCCATCCGAGTCGACCACGATGAGTACTATCAACCCAGTCGTGCCCACGAATTCAAACGGGGGGAAACCTGATAACATGCATATCGATCGAATCGATACCGCGACGGGCGACGATGGAGTCCTTCAGAAACCGCGTATGGAAGGTTTCGATGAGTTTGGTTCTCGCGCAAAAACGGACCCCCGAGAGATTGCTCTTGTGAGGAAATTGGATTGGTACATGCTTGTCAGTGATAGGAGGGCTTAATCTGATACTGGCAAATACTGACATGGACAGCCCATTTTGTGGATGATGTACCTGTTCAACTACCTCGATCGCAATGCAATCGTGAACGCCCGATTGAACAATCTGGAAGAAGACCTGAATTTGCATGGGACGCAATACAACACATGTGTCTCGATTCTTTTTGTGGGGTAGGAGCCTTCCCTATGTTCAATAAGATTTGTCGGAAAGAAACAATACTAAGTTGGCCATAGATATATCTCGGCACAGGTTCCATCCAACATGCTGTTGAACCGAGTGCGACCTTCTCTATACTTGGCTGGCTTTTGCACCGCCTGGTCAATCGTCAGTCTGCTCACCTATCTAGCCAATAGCTATTCGACGATGATGGTGCTTCGCTTTTTATTGGGAGTGACCGAGGCTCCGGTATTACATCTTACACCACGATAGTAATCAGAAGTGTTTAGCTGATGGACTTAGTTTTATCCTGGTGCTCTTTACATGCTAAGCATGTTTTACACTCGCAAAGAAATCGCAACGCGCATGTCGATTTTTTACACAGCCAATATGCTGGCGAGTGCCTTCTCTCCGCTCATTGCCGCGGGTGTTTTTGATGGACTTGATAAGGCCAAGGGTTTGGCCGGATGGCAATGGTACTTAACTAGTTAAAGCCCTTGCGTGCCTCAAATTGCTAATATTTTCCCCATTTAGGCTCTTCATTATCCAAGGTGCACTATCTATAGTGGTTGCCATATTCGCCATCTTTCTTCTGCCGGACCACCCACTCAAGACGCGTTGGTTGACTCCGGAGGAACGACAACTCGCCAACGACCGCATTTATGCGGACACGACTGACCGACGCGAAAACACCAGCGTTTATGTAGGCCTTCGCGATGCTATGATGGATTGGCGCACTTGGGCCATCACTCTCATGTACAACTTTCATCTGTGCACCGCAAGCTTTCAGAATTTTCTCCCAACCGTCATTGAGACCCTGGGTTATAGTAGGACTGTCACACTAGCGCTGACGTGCCCCCCGTATGTTTTTGCGGCCGCCGTGGCAGTTGCGGTGGCATACAGTTCTGGCAGGATGAACGAACGTACTTGGCACATCACAGTATGCAAGGCAATTGTCTGCGTCGGCTTTATTATCGCACTGGCCACCTACAATATAGCGGCACGCATGGTTGGCATCTTCCTCTTTGCCGGTTTTACTTTCGGCATCAACAATATTATCCTCGGTTGGGCATCGGCCACCCTGGGCCAGACAAACGAAAAGAAGGCTGCTGCAATTGCCATCTGCAACACCATGGGCAATCTCGCTTCTGTCTATATGCCGTATATCTGGCCGAAATCGGACGGTCCTCGATACGCGCCAGCCTGGTCGGCGAGCTTGGCATTCTCCATCGGCACTGTGGTCATTGCCTGGTTCATGAAGTATACACTAAAGAAGCAAAACAAGAAGATAAGGGAGGAGAATCCGGATGAGATCAACCTCTATGTATACTAAAGGACGAATTCAGCACCACTGCCAGATTTGACATGGCTAGCCTAGTTTGAACAAAGCTCAGAACAATATGGTTCTTGTATGTTCAATGTGCTCAGTTTCTGACCGTACGTATTAAGCCTATGGGTTCAAAATCACTGCCCTTCATAATTCATTTGTGAAATTTTATCTCACGAGCGTAATAATGCAGAGTGCACAAATCACTCTTGAATTGGCTTCCGATCCGGACAATGATCTATGGAAGGTGGGGGTAACTCATTGAGACATAGGCTAAACAACATCCTCCAGGCTATCCAATTTCTTCGCAAACCCCTCTTATTATATTCCCTAAATTAACAGTAGACATGCATTTTACTAATGAGAATACTATCAAGTCAAAGCAATGTATACCTGACCAGTCCGTATTTCACAAGCAAAGCTGGTATCGTGATAACCAATTGGTACCGGGTAGGTTTTCTCTCCATCCAAGAAATGCGAGAAATGCGAGAAATGCGAGATTCCCTGCTAGTCAAGTGAAAAGAGGCCCTGAAAACAAGCACATTTTGTGTCACCGGAGTGGGGAAGACTTTTTCTAAATGAGCCAATGTGGCACCTTTTAGTACGTCTTGTGGTTAAGTACGACAAAGGGTCGCGGATGCAAGAGCGATCCGATTCGGCGCTGAGGCTGAGTTTGCCGAGATTGCGTGTACCGCTCACTCACCTGCGGGGAAAGGGGACCTTTAAAGTCCCATCAGATCTTTTCAATGTTGTATTCGTAGATGCTAAGGCGAACTTGTATTCAACATCTTTTTTTAGACGTCTCTTTTTGGATGAACTTGTATTACTGCTGGGAGAAACAGGTCCTCTTTCGCCGGAATATCAACTTTTTGGGTGACGCGCGACATTTCCTGCGCCGAATTATCCAATCCCGTAGTCTGTACACAGATTAATCATTTCCCCTCGACATTTGAGGCCGATGGGATGGGGCCGCGGGGTCCATGGAGTTCCATGGAGTTCACGGAGGGGCTAAGGCCAAAGCTGGAGTCGGGGTACGCAACCGTAATTCAGGGCTAGCAGCTAGCCTATTTTTGATCACTGGTAAATTCATGTGAATCAGACACGAGAAGGAGACCACATCCAGGGAAATTTTGTCTTTGATACGAGGTTTATTTTTCCCAATGGGGATTCATATACCTTCGAAATGGATGTCCCGTTTGACATCGGAAGAGTTGGTGGGGGCTGGCTTGGTAACGGGCCGTGCCGATAGCTTTTTGGGCGGCAGTGCCAAGAATTGCTTGGATATGGGTATGATGGTTTACGGAAACGGTGTTGAGATATTCGTATCTGGATATTCTACATTGAAAATATCTTGGGTTTTGGTGGTTTTATTCTGGCGTAGAATTGGCGCTGTCAACAGTACGAGCACAGAACATTTTGATGTGTTGCAGTCCTGATATCTGTCCGTCGGATTAACTTGAGAATGGACCCAAGCTGAGTTCTCAGGAGCCCCTTTCATCGTATAGAGGACAAGTAATACGCGGACAAGCCCATGGACTCGACATGTCTCGCAGGTCTAGTCGCACACATCTGGGATGAAAGCCGAACGACGCGTGTCTTAGCCAAAAGTGTGATTTGATGCAATGGTGATGGCCCGTGATCAGCATCCGGGTAGCGGCAGCCAGTGGGGTCTCGGTCTCGGTCTCGCTGCTCGCTCATCGCATTCACTCGGTTCGCTCATCGTTTAACCCTGTGAAAAGCGGGCCCGGGGCTTGCTCCAGCCAACGCCGTCGATCCAACGTGTGCACAACGACGCACAAGTCGACGCGGGATCAGCCACATCCGATATGATTTGCACAAAGCCCAGTCACGCCCCGTCCCAGATGAGACGTTTGCAGTCACCCAGCGTCGAAGCCGGGCGCCTGGACGGACCCGATGCCCGGGAAAAGGGCCAAACAGGCTAATCATCAGCTCGGGTTTAAGCAGCTATTTCCCCATCGTACAATCATAGCCCTGATTGGCTGTATTGCGTCCCCCCGGGCACACCCCCCTTGGCATCATGGGGCCATCTGCCACCAAGACGGGAGCCAACATGTGCCGTTTAAATAATTCCCATCGCCCCCAAAATCTGTGGTCGATGTGTGGACGATTGTCTGAATCATCTTTGACTGCTCCCTTTGTTACACCATGTCAGACACGGAAAAGACCATCAGCCCGGGGGACGTGGCCCGCCCACCAAGCCAACACACTTTGACACCGTCAGACACAAGCTCCAAACCTTCGGCACCTACAAAGGACGAGGAGGCCGCAGCGCCAGAGGCCCAAAAAGACGCCGAGAATGCCCAGAGCGAGGATCCGAACGCGATTGGATGGGATGGCCCCGACGATCCCAACAACCCGATGAACTGGTCGGACAAGAAGAAATGGTCCAACATCCTTGCACTGTCACTAATGACCTTGTTGACGTGAGTCCAAACTCTACTCCCGCCAAGCATCCCGATTCACTAACCAGTTCCAAATAGGCCCCTTGTCAGTGTTTTCCCAGAATGGCCATCTACGTCTTGGCAAGCTAACTCCTCCTATAGGGATCTTCCATGTTTGCGCCTGGTGTCCCCGACATCATGGCCGAGTTCAAGTCGACAAACGATAGCCTGGCCACATTCGTCGTGTCCGTCTACGTCCTTGGCTTCGCCTTTGGCCCCCTCATCGCCGCGCCCCTCAGTGAAATCTATGGCCGAGCGCCCTGCTTCAATGTTGCCAATGTCATGTTCATCATCTTCACCGTGGCCACCGCCCTGAGCAAGAACATGGGCATGATCATCGCCTTCCGCTTCTTCATGGGACTCGCAGGATCCACCCCCATCACCAACGGCAGCGGAACCATTTCAGACATGTTTCCCGTCGAGCAGCGAGGTAAAGCCATGGCAATTTGGGCCATGGGTCCGCTGCTGGGACCTTGCATCGGACCTGTGGCTGGAGGATTCATGGTGGAGAGCGTTGGTTGGAGGTGGGTGTTCTGGACCATTGCCATTGCCGTAAGTCATTTCGCCGTTGTATCTTGATCCAAATGTTTGGTCCAGAGGAACTGATCGTTTATTTATCTAGGCTGGTGTCATTTCCGTCGTGTGCTACTTCCTCGTCACCGAAACCTTTCATCCTGCTTTGCTCCGTGTCAAGGTCAATAGACTGAAGAAGGAGACTGGTAACCAAGAACTATACTCGATTATGGACGACAACACGATCAGCAGCAAGAAGAGATTCGAACATGCCATCATCCGACCGTTGAAGATGCTACTCACCCAACCCGCCGTCTTCATCATCGCGCTCTACATCGCCATTGTCTACGGAACGCTCTACCTCATGTTCAGCACCTTTACCTTTGTCTTTGCCCAGCAGTACGGCTTCCACACCGGCATCATTGGTCTCGCATACGTTCCCACTGGAATCGGCATGTTGATTGGCACAATCTCTTTTGGCATCATCACCGACATAATCGTGAAAAAGAAGCTGGCAAATGGAGGAACATCGGTGCCCGAAGACCGCGTGCCTATTTGGTTGACGCTCCCCAATGGAATCATCGTTGTTGCTTCCCTGTTTTGGTATGGATGGTCTGTTGAGGGCAATGTCCACTGGATCGTACCCATGATTGGTGTGGCATTTTTCTGCTTTGGACTGATGGGCATCATGGTGAGTTGGTTGTTTATTCCCCAGCATCAAACTTGACACTAACCTTCAACAGATGTGCCTCCAAATCTACCTCCTCGATTCATACCTCCGATACGCCGCATCTGTGGTGGCTGCTGTCACTGTGCTCAGATCAATTGCGGGCGCCATGCTGCCGCTGGCCGGCCTATCCATGTACGACAAGATCGGCGTGGGCTGGGGAAACAGCGTCCTCGCCTTTATCACGATGCTTTTAGTACCCGTGCCTGTCATTTTCCGGTTTTACGGCGCAAAGATTCGCGAAAAGTCCCCAAAGAACCTGTAATGCAGGGGACATGACGGCTGAATATTTATTGTAAATAGGTCAAGGCTTCTTGAGAGGACCTTGTGATGACGCATATAGATAACGGAACCTGGGCTATAACTTTTAATTTTAGAAGAAGCGATAGATGAAAAGCCAAATGATTTACAGCTTATTAATTCTGCTTGGTTTTCTTGCAAGTAAATTTGTGATTAGCGTCTTATCCCACGTTTGAAGCTTGGCAACGGTGATATGAACGTACCATATAAAGGTTTGACAAGTCCCATGATGAAAAGTTATATCTGGCTGCCAAAGTTGAATAATGACAAAAGCGGTTAAGCTTAGCATTTAACTACGAAAATTATCAGGGGAGGCCACGTAAGATTGATGCGACGCAGGGATCAGGGACCAACTAATAGGATTACATTGCGTACGGGTACAACAATGACATGGAGCCCACCAAATGGCTCCCTGGAATAAGAAATGGATAAAGAAAGGAAATACGTGGAAATATCGTATACACGTCCCCGTGGCGTGGTTCAAGCCCGAGATTCCGACCGTTTGGCACCCTCAAGCCACGAACTCATCTCCACGTGGGGGACCCATCTACACCCCCAAGGAGCAGTCAATGTCATCCAAGGTCAGCTCTGAAAGACATGGTCAATGTTTGCTGCTCGGCTATCATGGGTCACAGCGAGAACATCAATTCCGCGTTTGGCCCACACTTTGGGTGGACACGATCCACCGAAAACACCATGACGTCGTCAGACATTGACATATGAATTGGAAAGAATAGGGAGAAAACAGAGATATTTATTAGATATAAATGATAAATACGAAATTCTAAAATGTGATTTGCTTAGTAGATAGCTAAGACACTCTCTTGAGGCCTGGATAGGCGTCAACTGGTCAATTACTCGTGATGCTTCACCTCGGCTTGTGGGTCGATGTTTTTGTTGCTAGCTGTTTAGTGCGAACAGTTTCAGGTGACAGGCCGAATGACGACCTCGCAACCCTTGATCTCTGCATTACCGAGCTATGGCCGCCGCTAACGGTCATGCAGCCACGGCGAATTCCTTGGGATCTTTCGTTGGGCATGTGGGCAGCAAGTAATGGAAACCCGGATGGTGGGGGGCAACAGCCCGAAGCCCACCCATCACTTGCACTCGATTTGAAGCCATATTGGTGGAAGCGACACGGGCTTTATGGGCTTCTTTTGCACGATGTGTCTCAAGGCTTATCGTGGAGAGACTTTGAAAAGGTGTGCTCTGGTTCTCGGATTTGTGGCGCTCTCATGATGATTCAACCCAGTATCTTGCGAGTATTTAACACATCGCTTTTTTACTTGTCATTGTGCACATTTGGTCCTATTTTGCTCTGAATTTCACGAGATAGTGTTTACACAGTAAAAAGTGCATGCTGCAGTATTGATCAGGTCAAACGACACTTTTCTCTCTTGGTATTTTCATCGTGGGGGGCCACGGATCCATCGTGACGAATCGGGTAGCCCTGATCCGGAACCAGGATTGAAATTTTTTGGCCATGGAGCATAGTGTTATTCGAAATACCCGACCATCAAAACTGCGTCTGTCATTTGAGTCCTTGGGGCCCGGGACTATATCTCCGCCCTGTTATGCCCTAACAAGGAGGGGTGGTTTGACAGACTGGCCGATGTGGGCTATAGGATAGACGGAACTCGTAGTTTGTGAGTAACGCATGGGTGGATGAGGTGTCGACCAGGATTGTACGGATATGAACAGACACGGTAATAATAAAAGAAAAAAGTACCCGTGCAAGTCGGCAATTATTCTGGCCCTATCCTCAACTCGGCCATGCGGCTGATCGCTTACAAGAACTTTTTGCTGCAGCATCGTGAGGCACTTTGCGTCGATCACCGTCTGTCCCCCTCTCGGCCAAGCCTCTAGTCCCGGCGAACTGGTCGCAAAGTCAGCCCACAGCACCTGATGTGGACCATGGTCGGCCGTTTGATGTGCATCCTCGCCAAATGGACAGCTCGCGACGGCGCCTTGGCAGAACATGCGGCAGCCAAGGGGAGGGAGGGGGAGTGGCCCGCCATGGGCAGGGTCCACGTCAGACGAACCAGTCGTGCGCGGATCTGATTAGATTAGATGATCACTTTTTTTTTCCCTCTTATTTCCTGCTGGGCTTCTTAGCACCGAAGGATTTCGTGCCCAAGGTGGTATGACGCCCGTAACCGATCTCGGACCGGGGGGTCTCGTGTCCTTGGGAGTGCGGAATTGACGCCGTGGTCTGCGAGTGTCAAGGAGCACTGAGGATATATAACTTGGGCAATGTCTATGTGGCGAGTAAAGGGAAAGTCCTGGTGTTGCAGCACAGAGTAATCCAACAAGCGTGCCATCGAGACAACGTGCACCGAAAATGGCGACTGCAGATCCTAGCACCAGCCCTGTGGCGTCCAATCCGCGCAGCTCGGCCGATGTCGAGCAGGCCAAGAATGATGGTCAACGTGCACCGGACAACACCGAAATTCTGCGAGATTCATGGTCTCGTAAGGACCTTATCATTGCGTTTACTGGGTGGGTTTAGCACTCTTGTCTTTGGAATCCTAGCTAACAAACTGTGCAGATTGTTTGCGACCACCTTTATAACCTCATTCCTCAAGTACGCAACCAAAGTGTACGATGCCTATGCCACGAGTGCGTTCCAGAAGCACTCGGCTCTCACGACGGCCAATGTCGTGTCGACCATTATTGGTCTTGTCACGTATCCCATCATGGCCAAGTTCTCCAACGTAAGTTGTGCGGCGTCGAAACAAGGGATTATCTAGGTTAAAAAGAAGCTTATTTTTGTGCATAGGTTTTTGGTCGAGCCGAGGGCCTCACTTTTTCCATCGGGTTTCTGGTTCTGTCGCAAGTCTTGTACGCTGCCTGTCAAGACATCGGTACCTATTTTGTAAGTGTCCAAATTCCCTCCGATGTGACGTGTTTGGGAATTAATTCTCGGCCAGGCTGGTGCAATCTTTGAAGCCATTGGCGATACCGGATACGTGATTATGCAGCAGGTCTTCATCGCCGACACGACCAGCCTCATCAACCGTGGTCTTTGGGCCTCTCTTCCTGAGTCCGTCGCCTCGATCCCGACTTTGTACCTGGGTTCCATTGTTGGAGATAGCGTTCTGGCACACTCGACCTGGCGCTGGGGCTACGGCATGTGGGCCATTATCTTGCCATTCTGCGCTGCTCCGCTCATCCTCACTCTCTACATTCTCCAAAGGCGAGCTCGAAAGAATGGATTCCATAAGGAAAGTTGGTGGGCCTCTGGAGACCAGTCCGAGGGCTTGGTGAAGCGTCTCGGCAGGGTCTTCTGGGTCGATCTCGATATCATGGGTGCTGTGTTGCTGACTGTCGGCCTTGGTCTGGCCCTCATTCCTCTGTCGTTGACCGGATCAAAGAACAGCGACCGTTGGGACAAGGGCTCATACATTGCCATGTTGGTTATCGGTGTCGTCATTTTCGCCGCCTTCTTTGTCTGGGATGCCAAGTTCGCCAAGGTCCCCTTCATGCCATTCCGCATGATCAAGGAGAGGACCGTAATCGCAGCGTGTGTCTTGTCCATGCTCGACTTCTTCCACTATTCCGTCTTCACCATTTTCTTTCCAAGTTACCTGCAAGTCGCTGGTGGGTTTAGCCCAGGACACGCGACCCGCATTGAGTAAGTTGTCCACTAGGTGTTACTGGAAACTTCAGGCTCTGACAGACATCACTAGTAATGCCCTCCGTGTAGCCTTTCAGATCGGATCAGTCCTCGTCGGTATTCTGATGAAGTACACCAAGCGCACCCAGATTTTTGTCTACATCGGCGTGCCGCTCATGGTCCTCGGCCAAGGTCTCCTCATCTACTTTGTCAACATGAACGGAGGCAGTGCGAACGAGGCTTCATTTGTCACGGCCAAAACACTCGTCGGTATCGGCCGATCATTCTACCAGACCGCCGCACAGGTCTCCATCCAGGCCTTGGTTGCAAAGGAGGATGTTGCCGTCGTCACCGGTGTGTACTATGCCGCCATGAACTTTGGAGGCGCTGTTGGAACAAGGTTAGTCATTCCGCGTTTAGAGAAAGCTTCATTTGGCACTAACTGATAGCTCAACAGTGTGAGCGGGGCCATCTGGAACAACGTGCTCCCAGACAAGCTCATGAAGTATCTCCCCGACAGTGCAAAGCAGAACGCCATGAAAATTTACAAGTCGATGGTCGTTGCGAAAAAGTTCGCCAAGGGCTCGCCAGTCCGAGAGGCGATTGACAGGTCGTATCGCGAGACACAGCGGCTCCTGGCTATTGCCGCTACGGTGTCGCTGTCGCTGATGCTCTTTGTCATGTTTGCCCTCAAGACTGTTGATCTCGAAAATGTGGACGAGGCAAAGTTGGATGAGAACAAATCGGCCGATGGTGACGAAGAGGAGAGCCACAAGGGTGGTGTGGCAGAGGATCTGAAGATCTAAGGGCGTGTGAAGTACGGCAGACCGCGACGAATTATCCAAGGAACCGATGCGAGAGGGAAATTTTAACTGTAGGCCTGCTTCTTAATAATTAATGCAAAGAATTGCTTCCTCCTCCTCAAATAAACAGGCGTATAATGCGCTCGATCCTGGTTCCTCCTGGGGCATTTTCTTACCCCAACGCTGAGCAATTGCATCATCGCTGAACATCAAGTCCCGAGTCAAATCATTTTTAGCCTCCTGTACTTCCGTGGCCGGCTCGATCACAATCAAGAAAACCGAGGCTTGATATAAAATTGAATGGTGGAATATAAGCCATACCCACAAATCCGGTATCATTAAATTATTCGAGAATCCAAGTTGCTTTCCAGAGCATCATCTTCGCCCTAACTCCCATTATCCCTGATCATGCCATTTCCCAAGTCGTCCCATTTGGATTTGCCTTAGTGCGCCGTTCCAGTCCTGTTATGATCCACTTGCTCCACCTCCTCTTCTTGATGTTGATGTTGTTGATGATGATCGTCGTATTGCGTCGGATATGAGGGAGACACATACATCTCCCGGGGGCTTTGAGGCGAAGCGAGTTCGTGCGGTGTCGCCACCTCCGTCTTGACCGAGGGCGGGATTGGCTGGTACATCTGCGACTGCCCATTTACACCGGAATAAAAGTATGAATTCGGAGACGTCATCGTTTGTTGCTGCTGCGCATCGTACTCGGCTTGGGCTTTCCAGGTTCGAAGAGACTTCAACTCCCGCCAAAGCCTCCAGATGATGAACCCGAAAATAATGATCAGGCCCGCAGCTGTTGAACCGGCTGCGATTCCAGTAACTGCGCCCTTGGAAAGACCAGCATCTGGCGCGGAAACGTTGAAAAAGAGGGAATCGCTGTTGGCCACAGCTTCACCTGTGCTGTCGTACGAGTCAAGTGTGAACCAGAACACATAGTCGTCGCCTTCGGGGATTTTGGGCGAATAGTTTGATAGATCTACGGTCCATTGGTAATTATGGGCCGTTGTATTCTCTGCACTTTGTGGTTAGCTCCAAAGGAAGTCCGCAGACGGGTACATCCGAGAGTCCTTACGCGCAAGTTGAAGTGAGAGCTCGCTGGGGTATTCGAGCAATATGTAGAGGTCGAATGATGTGTAGTTTGAATCCCATCTGACGTTGATCTTCTGTCCGACTTGGTATCGAGAGTTTTGGGCGAAGTTGACGTTGTTTCCATCCGAATTTGGTCCAGGCAATACAAACTCGGTCCCTCCTTGCACTCTTGCAACCAGAGTTGCAACGAGGCCCGCAATAGCCAGGAAATGCATCGGGAGCAGATAACCTTGGCCAGGTGTCGATCGAAACAGCTACCAGGCGGACCGAAGGTGAAAAGGGTCCTGAGGGGGGACAGGCCCTGTTATGTAAGAAATTAGCCCTACGCCTGTCAAACGAGGCTGTAGGGATACCTAATCGCCATAATTGGTCTTTTCCGCCGGGGTCGAGGCGATGAGGTGGGACTAGTGGTGTGTACGCGGACGGAGCGCCTTTTTGGAGTCTGGGCCTAGGCTAAAGAAGCCACATTCCTGCACCTCTAGCTTCCACCAATCACCAGGCCCATGCTGGGACCACCACAGCCGCGGATTAGCAGCTAGGCCTGTTCCAGCTTTATGATTTCAGGATGAAGCGGCGTCAGGACGATGCGCTAGCAGTACCGTGGATGGATTTGCGCGGAGAGTCATTGGCAGATGAGAGGAGATGAATAACGTTCTCCAGATGAATTTAAGCATAACTGATTGGCTGTCTGTCTCGGAGGGTTGCTTTTTTCTTGCAGCTGCGCTTTCGCAAAGGCCGACGCCCAATGGTGGACCAAACCACCCAGGTCCATGTCCTCCTCATGCAAAAGGATTCCAAGATCCACTGAGCGTTAGGAAAAGACCCCTCGATCTTATCCACCGCGTAGACTCTTGGCATTTGAGGCGTAGGGCTGGGGCTACGTTTCATGGTTCTTGGCTTGACCCGGAATTTGCCTTGAAGTGGAGATTTGGGTGGCTCTGGGATGGGAGAATCGCTTCATTTCACCGCTTCGGTCCTGCTGCCAGCCGAGGGAGATGCCAGGAGCTGGCTTCGACGTCAATCCCAGCGCACCCAGACACACCATCCGCCTCGCCCCCAATAAGACAGGCGCAATCCTGGGCGACGGTGCGCCACGACGCCGAGCTGAAGCGGCTGGAGCGGGGCTAGGCACGACTGTAGTCAACTGCCGTGACTAGTGAGGTCTGCGGCGCAAACTGGTCCTCGAAGCTTGGGAGCGGACTGCAAAATGTCACGAATTGCCATGTTTCTCCTTGGCTTGTGCCAACTTTGCGATGCCGAGAGCCGTCATCTCCCCCGGGTGTGGGCGAATCAGGCGGATAGGATGACGAGCCCAGCCGAAACCAAAGTCTTGTTTGACAAAGTCCTACGCCAAAGCGTCGTCAGGTCCAACGCACCGTCTGCCCACGGTGGAGAAGGTGGCTTGTCTGTGCTGACAATCGGCGGCCAACGTGTCTTGCGCCTCTTCACCCTGCCAGCCTGGTTGGGCTGCCGGGATTGAGGCCGCCTGGTGACCGGCGCAGCCTGGTAATTGAGGGACAAATTTGCTGTAATTAAGCGACATTAACAGCACCCTGCTTTGGACATTGTACCGCGTAGTTGCACCGCGTACAGTGGAATGATGAGGTCGGGTTATAGTGATGACCTGGGAATCCTGCTGCTTCCACCTTCCATATGGGTAAATGCGTGTTATTTTCAGACTGCAGGTTCGGTTGGGCCATTTTAAGCTTAGTTGTCCAGGGCCCTTGTGCGTGATATTTCCCAATGACACCCCGCACCGCTCAACTGGGCCTGCCAAGATCAGGTCGACTGCACTGGCAAAGTTAGAGAGGATCCAACTGTGCAAATTGGTAGGGATCTAGGCGCCGAGAAGGGGTCCCGTCCATAAGGGTACTGGTACTTTAGTAGGTTGTGAGATGCCGTGGCGTCAACGTACCTGATATGTGCCACAATCAGGTAGCCGCGGCACAACCAAAGTCCTCAGCTGGAGAAATCCGTCGAATGATGAAAATATAGAGTTTTGATTTGCTTATTCTGCTTTGCGTTTTGTCTGCCTTGCCCCATAGAGGCTGGAGTAGTAGAAGAAGGGTGACATCGAGAAGGTTTCCCGGCTTCGCCATGTGTCACTTTGGTGAATCAAGTCTCAGCCCCCACAAAATGCTAAGCATCGGTACAAGCCGATTACGGGAGGCCCACGGCTACCAGTCCTCATGCATGCCAAAAATAGACACCATGGTGTCGTCTGTTAGAGGGAAGATATGGAAATGTGAAAGGCTTGGAAGGCTCAAGGTCGGCCTTTACAATTGCCATGTCTCCTGCGAGGCCTTGCACATCAACCAAGAGTCACGTGAAAGACATCTCTTTGATCAGCCCTAAGAAGATCCGAAGCTCAGACTAATATCGTGTGGCAGAAATGGGATCAGACATGTCTCATGTTCCTGTCCTGAATTTTACTGCAAGGGAATATAAACCAAATTTCTTTCCACCTTGACAGATCCGCCCTTATAGCTCAGTGGTAGAGCGTTGCACTTGTAATGCAAAGGTCCATCGTTCAATCCGGTGTGGGGGCAGTTCGCAATCTTTTTTTGTCGTGTTTTCATATCGATTTTCTTCAAATATTTTTTTTTCTTCTTTTTTTGTGAAAAAAAAAAAAGTAATTAAGCTGCAACGCACATGTTTTGTAATTGCCTAATGTCCCAGCATATATCAACCCTTCGATGTAATGGAGATGAGAAACCAAGTGCGCAGCCCTTGTTTGCGGCCCTCTTGCAGCATTGTGTCCTCCCGTAGCCCCATTCTCTCTCAAATTCTATCAATAATTTGATTATCGTCTGCATCACATTGGAATGTGAATCACTGTAACTCTCACGATTGAGCATATTAATGTTATTGACAGCAATAGCCATTGTTTGCCATTGTTTGCCATGGCTTCAAACCAATCTATAGGGTATTCGGCCCCGGAAACATATTTATCAGTGATTCACGAACATGGTTACGCGACTGAGGTTCCCTGGGAGGTGATATTGATCTGAGAAGGCCCTCAACTTAATGGAATTCTTCCTGTTATATATGTTAGAGCTATCACTCATAGATAGAATGCTATCACCAACATCAACACAACCACCAACGAAACTCTCGACCAACAGCACCGTCACACCAGCGGTATCACCACCACCACCAAGAACAAAAGTAAACTATAAACTTTCCCTTGGCTCACCCAAAACTAACCATCCTAGATTCTTCACCAGGACATCATGTGCTTTCTCCAAATCTTTGGTGTCGACTGCCATGCCTGCCAACGACGGGTTGGCAGAGATGAGATACGAGAAACCTGTGCCGACAATCGAGCGGGTCGGCCCTGCCAAGTCGCGCGCGGCTTTGGTACGAAGTATGAGGACCCAAAGCATTGTTCGGCATGCTGCAAGAAGAATGCCGAGAAGGCAAAGAACAACTGAAAACTTCAGTCCCCTGGGGAATTCATGCTTGAGTGCTTGGCGGAATCTGTTGGACGCGGTTGCCATTAAGTCATGGGCGACCTGGAAAGAAATACGATCAATCAACCAGCTGATCGTCGAGCTTTGGTGGTCTCTAGAATGAGAATAAAAGGGATTTTTTGAGTGGATTCAAAGCAACTCCGTCTGAAGCTGAACATGTGATGTACGACTGTGAATTTGACCATAAACGATTCCACAATCTTCTTTTCTAAAAGTTTGATAAATACGAAGTCTAGCCTTTTTGTGTGAGCTCAATTGCATGGTTCCTTTCGGTCACATTTATGTCACTTCAAGCAGTCCGATTAAGCACTGTTGCCATGATAATCCATAGTGAATTCATCAAGCTGTAAATGTTGTGAGGAGATTTCAATTAAAACTAAATCTTCCTATCATACACGCATCAGGGTATTATACTATTCAACCACGAATCCCTCCTTAATTAAGCCCTCCCGACCAGAGCCGTTGCCATGCATCCGGGCAAACCTCCGTCTGGAGCTTCTTGAAAAAATCGTCAATGTTGACGGGTTCCTCGCCCTCCAGCCTCAGCATGCCGTCCTTGACACCGCGCCAGCCCTCGACGGGGAGCTTGAGGAAGTCGTGCCCGCTGCCGTAGAAGTGCGGGACCTTGTGTTTACCTTCGCCGCGCTGGATCGCCTCGTACTCGGCCTGGCAGTCCTCGCAGATCAGAGGCGCCGCAAAGGTCAAGTAAATGTAGGCCGACTGGTCTCCCCACCACCGGAATGCACGGGGTGGGTAGCAGAAGCCTCCACACGACCATCCTACCTCCTCGAAGGCAATCAAATCCCCTTCATCTTCAGGTGCCTCGCCGACCTCCTCCTCATCGTCACTGTCTGTATCTGTGCTGGAGTCACCCGCATCATCCGCGGCGGGCTTATCATCATCTGCCTTTTGGTCGTCCTGCTTCTCTGCGTTGTCAGGCTTCCCATCGGTGACCTGTTTTTCTTCGGCGGCTTCATTTTCTTCGGTAACTTGTTTATCGTCTTTGTCTTCTTCCTCGTCTTCGTCCTTGCTAAGTCGCGAGAATATCGCAGAGCCCACAATACGGGCGTATCGGCGAAGCTTCTCGTCGTTTCTCAACGCTCGGCCCAGAATTGCCAGCGCCTGGGTGAGGATCCAGGTGTAGGTGTCGTCGTTCCACCAGACGGCGTCACCAAGGCCGGTAAAGCAGTCGTCCAACAATGACTGCAGTACTTCTTGGAACTTGCTCAACGGCCCCATGACGCTGTACATGTACGCCAGGCCAATGCGCTGCTGGCTAGTATACATGGGAGAGGCCCGGGGAACGTCCAAGCACAATGGTCGTTTCATCAGACCAGCAAGAGCACTGAGACGCTCTGCCTTGTAGACAGGATCGCATGACCTCCGGAAGAGCTCCACCTGAACGTTGATCATCACTTCTATAGCATTCTCGATTACCCATTTTGAGTCAACATAGGTAATCGGGAATATGAAGCGGTCGGCGGATTTATCAAAAACTTCGTCAAATACCTCGAGTGCCTTCTGAGGATCCTTACACACCTCGAAGTAGATGAATCCGAGATGCACACGGATAGGTGTGCCAGCGTCGAGGTGGTCCAGGAAGCCGATCACGTCTTCGTAGAACTTGACCACGAACTCTTGCTCGCCAGTCTCGATTGCAGCAGTGCTGAACTGGACACGCCTATCAATACTCTCGGCCTCGTAATCCGACGCCAGCCACGTAATCTTCTCCAGAAGACTCCATTTTTTCAGGGTCTCGATGTAGCCAGCTTTGTTTCCGTTCTTATGCATCACCTTCAGCTCGGCGACAAGGTCCTCGGCGGGGGTGATGCCGTCAGGGTCTGACTTTTTGGCCTCGGCATAGGACTCTAGAGCCGGGCCAAGCTGGCCCAATTTCCGCTGAGCTCTGGCGTAGGTTGTGTAGACAGCGCGTTTGAGATTCGGAGGGACCTCGTTCTTTGACAACTCCACAACTGGCTTGCTCATGACGTCGTATGCTTCTTTCTTTTTCCTCTGAGTCAACAAAATGTCAGAGAGAACACAGGAAGTCCTGTACCACTCGTGGCTGCCAGGCTCGCAGAGACTCAGAGCAGTTTTGCAAGTCTTCTCAGCCGGTTCATACTGGTCGAGGTGGTAAAGAACCTCTGATACTGCACGGTGGGCACCCGCGTCGGGTTTGATCTCATCCCCGAAGAGATTTAGAATCCCTAGGCTGGCGAGATTCTCATCTAGCTCGGGCTCTTCATCTTCAGCCTTCTCCGGTTTCTCATCCTTGACATCGCCATCAACACCCTCCTTATCTTTCTCGACTTTGCTTTCTTCTTCTTTTTCTTGTTCTTGTTCTTCTTCATCCTCGAACTGATCGGGAAAGTTGATACGGGCCTGATCCATCAGATGTTTGCCTTGCCCGTTCTAGTGAACCATTATCATTAGTTTCTTTTCCTTCGCATAACAAACCATATATTGGGAAAGTGTTGGTCCTTACCATACTCATAACACCTCGGAGAAGTTCCCATGCCTTCACAGCATCGGTTGAATTCAACGATTGATATAGTTCGCGGAGATATCCCTTGGCTAGGCCGAGGCGGCTAGTTTCAGGTTCTTGGGCTATTCGCTGCCACCATTCGGTCGCAAATTCACTCAAACCTTCTTTAATGCCTGGGTTCGTAATTATCTTTGCCCATTTCTCTATTCCGCCATCTGTAACCTTGTTGTTGCCCCTGTATACCATGCCGGCCTTGGAGAGCACCTCAGAGTAACCGGTTTTGTTGGATAGAATCTCTGCAAAAGCTTCGAGGACCTCAGTTTGCTCTTCAGGAGTGTGTTGGTCCATCTTAATCTCAGACATATGGTTTAGGACAAAAAGTGCACAATATCTTCGAAGGTCTTTGTCGATGCCCGTCCGTGAAGATTGGGCAAGCTTTGTACTAGTGAGAAAGATTCGGCGATGTGCCTCCGAGGGACCCCATCGAAAAGGTGAAGATCCTTTGGAACTACTAGTGAAGTAATGTCTCATGGAGCGCTCCTGAAAGCTTACTGGAAGGGGTCCATCATCATAAATGCTATCGTTATTGTCGCTACCATCCTTCTTGAGGTCCTGGATATCGGTGGTCTGGGCCTCGCACTTTGCTCGCAGCTCAGCATCGTAGCCGGCGTCTCCGATTTTAAGAAACCTGGAGAAGAATTCAGGAATCTCCTCGATGTCAAATTCCTCATCTTGTGACAAGAACTTCACCAAGGATTGGACCGCATTGAGCGAGAGACTAAACTTGGTGAACGCGATCCAGTGCAGTAGGGCAGCAGCTACTTCTTGATAATTGCTCGGCATGCGGCGCTGACACTCTGCAAGAAGCTCCTCATAGATGCCGTGTAGATCTTCTGGTTTCTTCTGTTCGAGTGCCTTAAGAACGGCGCCTTCGCGGCCCAGATTGTTAAGACGGCCTAGTAGATGCTCCGCGTAGAGCATGTCTAATGAAATTTGTTAGCATCTCAAATACGAACAAACGAACAAAATACTCACTTGGAGAGGCCTCTTCCACTTTTTCAGCAATCCTCTGTTGGACATAGCGACTGGACCTTTTCAAGTGGTTGAGAGTGTTGATCTTGTGCCAGATAAGAGACTTGAGGTCTTGAAGCTGCTTCTCCCTAGTTGCATGTATCCGGCTTATCTTGGTGTCTTCAGGAAGGTCTTCAAGACGCTCTGGTCTAGAGGTGACCACCAGAGAGATTCTGAGCTTCGCTTCGACAATGAACATGGAGTAGAATTGCTTGAAGGTTTCCCAGTCACGCAGCTCATCCAGCCCATCGAAAACGACAAAGAGATGCGACTTTGAGTCTGGGCCGAAAACAGACCCAAGCAGATGTTTGACAAGTTCGTGGCAGTTCCTGGTGTCGATGTAAATGTCATCCCTGGACAGCTGGGTGTTGAACCTCTCACACGCGGCGTTGTTGGATTCTGCAATTTGGTTCACCAACGTGATTATGCCGGCTGAAAACAAGCAGAATGCTGGGTCCTGCTCGCGGAAGTAGAAGTGAGTGACGGTGTTGTGTTCCGAATCGTCCTCCCTAGCTATCTCCTTCAGCTTATCATGTATCGTTGCGGCAATGTGGCTTTTTCCGGCACCAGGTGGTGCGGTGAAGACGAGAATAGGACGTTTCCCATCCTCCATCTTCAACCACTCTTCCCATTCAGGCTCTGAAAATACCCAACTGCAAGAATCTGCGAGCAGGGTTTCCTTCAAAGCTTGGTATTCGTGGTCATCCCCGCTGACCGCCGGCATTGCTTGCCGAATGCCACTGGCAGAGGCCAGTTTGGTCGCCGGCGGCTTCTCCGGCCCCTTGTCCTTCTTCTGTCCGCCAAACAGCTTGAGCAGCTTTGCGACATCGTCTTTGATACTCTCGGTGTTCTCTTGAATGTTGTCGATAGCCACCCCCACTTCCTCCAACATTTCGGTATGTGATCGTTGGTTTTCCTCCAGCTGGGAGGTCATCTTGAGCGTTTCCTCGGTATTTCCAAGAATGGCAAATTCGGTGGCTTGTTGAAGGTGCTCCAGTCTCTTGTTCATTTTGGATCTGGCCCCGCTGAGGTCTCCATCGTCACCGTGGAGCAGGTTGGAAATCCACTTCTTGAAGCGACCAAGTTCAATGTATTTATGCGCGAAGCCGCACATTGTCAGAAACGAGGTGAAAACCTCCATCAAACAGTTCTGGTAGGCTTTGTACTTGGGAAGCCTGGTCTCCAGAATGGTGATCCTGGTGAGAAAGCTGTTCATGTCGTCGAAGAAGACGATGACAATGTCGTAGTCTGCCGACACTGATTTGCACGCCTGGAGCATGTATGTCAAGGCTGTTCCAATGGCGGCGGCCGGTGGGAATGCTGGCGTGGCCGCGCTGACGAGCTGGTTGGCGCCCTGCTGGATGAGCTCGAGGTTTGAAGAAAATAGCTTCCTCAGGCGGTCAACTTTGCTTTTGTCGTGTCGAAACTTGTGGAAGTTGTTCATTTGGTGCGTGCCAAAGTCGAGCATGCCCTCGACATTGTCAAACTTGCGCTGCAAGTCAAAGCCGACGATGCCCTTGTAGCTCCGGAGAGCCTCCTTCCACAGATCCGCGACATCGCGATTGTCGTTTTTCAACTGCGCCTCCAGCTCCGAATGCGACTTTTTGGGGGTGTTGGGTCCCACTGCCATGGCGGAGGACAGAGCCAGTGGAACGGCTGATGAATTTGTTGTCTGGTATCACGCCACGAGTGACAAAATTGTTAGAGAAAAACGACAGGAATTAAATGAAGAGACTTCGTCTGTGCCTAAAACACCAAGAGATATATATCTTCTGCCAACAGGGGTGTCGTCAGCCTGCACTGTTCCTTAATACCCAAAGAGAAGAGGGGTTTGCCTGAGCCAAGAGCCTCTCCTGTGCATCACGCGGCTAATACGGCGTCGCATTTGGGGGCTAAAATCGAAATGCAGCCACTCATTCGCTCGCGATGGGCCAGCTGAAAGCCTTAAGGGTGGGTCTGATGCTCAGCCACCTCGCCTCGAACCACAGTCTGCAGCCTTAGCTCGGCAACGGCCAAAAGCCAGGATCGGCGGTAAAGCAGCAGGGGGGAGGCTGACAGAAATGGTATCTTGCGGCGCTCCAATTGCAACACCAAGTTATGTCGTATCAGTGGGAGAAAATGGCCATATTATGGTATATCGGATGATCCTTTTTGGTGGTTTAGACTCAAAAGAACCTTGTATTACACTCTAGATCTTGTGAGAAAACAGGATCTCACAGCGATGAGGCAATTAATTTTCAGTAGTTGTCAACAGGTTGAACAAGCGCTCCTGCTGGTCCCTGGTCTAAACTATCCAATGTGTTCATATCATCTAGATCCAATCCGAAGCCAAACACTTCCATATTGGCCTTGATACGTTCAGGGTTATCACTCTTTGGTAGTGGAACCCAGTCCTTCTGAAGTGAGTACCGGATCAAAACCTTGCTTGGTGTCGTGTCGTGTTTCTTTGCAATCGTAACCAACGTTTCGTTTTCTGATTTCTGGTTCCGAACTAGAGGGCAATATGCCTCAACAACGATTCCCGTCTTTTGGCAGTAATCCACAATTTCCCTCTGCTGCATCCAAGGATGTAACTGCACTGCTGCATGAGCCATTGTCGTTTGTTTCATCTCAGTGATCTGTGCTTACCTCGATCTGGCACACGTGCGGCGGCCACACTTTCGCAAATTCCTTCAATTCCTCAATGTGCTTGATGCCAAAATTGCTCACGCCGATGCTTCTCGTTTTTCCCTCCTCGTATAGCTTTTCCAAAGCTTGCCACAACTCCTTTCGCTTCTCGGGGCCGCAATTAGGGCTGTGAATGAGAAATAGGTCTACATATCCATCCTCGGCATCGAGAATCTTTACGCTATCCAGACAACTTTGGTAGCTCTTTTCCACAGATCCTTGAGCAACCAGTACTTTGGTAGTAATAAAAATATCACCACGCTTCAGGCCTGACTTTTTTACTGCTTGCCCAACCTGCTCCTCGTTACCATAACATTGTGCAGTGTCAATATGCCGGTATCCATTGGTCAGTGCCGTGAGACATGATTCGACACACTTGTTTTTTGGCGACTCGTAAACGCCGAAACCAAGTCGTGGGATCTTGGCTTTTTCTGTTAAAGTGAATGTGTCTCCGAAGCTCAATTGTCCCATTTTACAGGTTATATCAGTTGGGAGATGTTGAACGTTGAAGAGCGATGTCAATTATTGAGCTGTTGTTGTGACACCACGCGACATGCGCGCATTTTATATCAGATTTATTGTCCAAACAACAGACGGTCCGATTACAGACCCAAGACATGAGGGTTGGTCGATCAATGACGGCTAGATAATCCGGAACAAGCCATCTGAAGGCATATTTAAGTTTGACTAAGCCCCCAACCTCACTCACAATGAGAAACCATAATTGTTTTCGTCACTCAAATGAATTTCAGATAACCTGCTCATTCCACCAGACTATTTTGGAGGGCTTATGATTTGCCTTTCAATGTGAAATCACAAGCATTGTCATTTAATCATTCCCTCAAGTGCAAGTTCACCCCCGTGATATCAGATCACTGGTAACAATTGATTTCGATCCTATTGAACAAAAGACTTGTATATTTCAAAGGAGATCCTCAAGGTCTAGCTAACCATTATATTTCGTGCCTTTTTGGTAGCCGCAATGGGCAATGTTGAGCCCAATTATTTTACGTGCTCGCTCGGACAGGCAGCAGCACGAAGAGAGCAGGGTGAAAATTCGACCCAAACATTCGAGACGGTGCTTGACTTGATAGCCACACAAGCCAATGCTAATCCTGATGGTCCAGCATTGGGCTTTGCTGACTTCACGAAGGGATCCACGGGTGCTGCTAGTGAGTGACATTCATTTCCCCTCTTTACTCATGCCACTGACGCCCAAGTCCAGTTACATTTCAACAACTCCATGACCTGTCAGCCGTAGCTTCTGAATCATTACGCGACGCGTTGGCCGTTGTTAAAAAACGATACTCGCGTAATATTGGGTTATTATGTACGAGTAGCATCGATTTCCTCGCAACTTGGCTCGGACTTGTCCGTTTAGGATATTCTGTACTTCTCCTGGCGTAAGTTCCTCGCAGCTCACGTCATTCACATGAATCTGATATTGGAGAAGCCCCCAGCTGCAGCCTGAGGCTATACAGCATCTTTGTGCGGACCTGAAAATTAGCGACATTTTCGCCGATGAGAGTCACAGCGCACGAGCGCAAGCAGTTGACGGTGTTCGAACCCTTGCCATTCCTTCCTATGGTGAGAAGCCCATAGCATCGAAAGCCCGATATGTCGAAAAGCCTGCTCCAGTCGCCGATATCGCCTTGTATTTTCACACCTCGGGTACATCTTCTGGGCTACCAAAGCCGATTCCCCAGACCCATTACGGATTGGTCGGCGCCTTGCCTAAATTCACTAACCCTGACAGGCCTGCCACATTTTCAACTACGCCTTTGTATCATGGTGGCCTGGCAGATTGTTTTAGGGCCTGGACAAGTGGCTCTATGATCTGGCTCTTTCCAGAAGGAGTTGTGCCCATTACGAGTGTCAATTTAATAAGCGCTATTAACTTCGCCCGCGAAACCATGCCTGATTCCGTCAAATACTTCTCATCTGTTCCTTACATACTGCAGATGCTCGCTGCAGGGGATTCTGGGCTCCAGATTCTTCAGCAAATGCATTTGGTAGGAGTTGGGGGTGCCGCATTGCCTGATGAAGTCGGAAATGAGCTAGTGTCGGCCGGCATCAACCTCTTGTCACGCCTGGGAAGTGCTGAATGCGGCTTTCTCATGTCATCACACCGAGACTACCTCAATGACAAAGACTGGCAGTTCCTTCGACCCATAAACAACAGCAGATATCTAGAGTTTGAGCCTCGCGATGATGGGTTATCGGAACTCATTGTGAAGCCTGATTGGCCCTTCAAGGTCAAAACAAACCGCACAGACGGCTCATATGCGACTGCGGACTTGTTCGAGCCGCATCCATCAAAACCAAACCTTTGGCGCTACCATAGCAGAGCTGATGCTCAAATTACTCTAATCAATGGTAAAAAATTCGACCCTTCACCAATGGAGGAAAGCTTGGTTGCCTCATCTAAGCTCATCCAAGATGTTCTCATCTTTGGGACCGGAAAAGCCTATGCTGGCGCTCTTTTGTTCCCGACCTCGACTGGGTTCTCTCGCCAAGAGATAATTGACTCAGTTTGGCCACGGTTGGAAGAAATCAATCATGGAACACAAAGCCATGCTCAGATAACAAAGTTGATGTTGGTGGTCGTGCCAGAGCAGGAGGCACAGTCTAGATTACCGAGGAGCAGCAAAGGAACCATATTACGCCGCCAAGCAGAGAGTCACTACGCAACGATAATTGAGTCCGCATACGTCAATAAGGCGGCGTACGAAGATATTCCGGAAGAACAACTCGCTCAGGCTGTTTTAAAATGCTTCCGCGCAGTGCTTGATCGTGATATCCGCACTGATAAAGATGTGTATCACCAGGGCGTTGATTCAATGGCCTGCATTCAAATTCGAAAACTGATAGAGTCAACATGTCTACCGCCAGATAAGCGAGATCTTCCTCTCAATATCATATACGATCAAGGCACAGTCAATGCCCTAGTAGAGTCGCTACACCAAATTCGCCAAGGGGCTTGTCTAGATCAACAAGACGGCAAGGAGACTCAATCGAAACTTATGCGGATGCTTGTTGAAAAACATGGCCATTTTGGAAGCTTTCGGACAAACCCTCGGATGAAACGTGGCAATGTCATCGTTCTCACTGGGGCTACAGGATTTCTTGGAGCACACATCCTTGATCTCCTTTGCCGCGATACTAGCGTTGACAAGGTGTATTGCCTTGTTCGAGCCTCTACATCAACAGCAGCTCATGAGCGCGTAATTAAGACGCTTGCGCAATATTATAGGCCTGGCATAAATCGCTCTATCGAATCTTCGACCTTGTTTGACAAGGTGACATGCATACCTTGCCAAATTTCTGAAGACAATCTGGGACTTGTGAAAAATGAAATGTCGGTGCTACTGGATGAAGCCACTCTTTTCATTCACTGCGCATGGACCGTAAATTTCAGTCTCCAGTTGCACTCATTCGAAGACCAAATTATTGGGACCAAAAACTTGATCAACATGGCACTGGAAGCAAGTGCACGTCTTGTCTTCATAAGTTCCACGGCAGCTGTTGGCTCCTCCACGCATACAAGAATTCCAGAGAAGCTGTCGAACAATCCGTCAGACTCGTCTTCGCTGGGTTACGCACAATCCAAGTGGGTTTCTGAACAGATCTGTGCTGCAGCAAATACTGCCCTAGCTAAAAAATGCGCGACGAAATCTCAAGGGAATTGCCCCATTTCAATCATCCGAGTTGGCCAGCTTTGCGGTAATAAATTCGGAGTTTGGAACACGACCGAGGCGTATCCGCTATTATTGTCGACTTCAACTATCACCGGATGTTTGCCAGATATTCCAAATCAGGTTCTCGATTGGCTACCAGTAGAGATTGCTGCAAAAGCGGTGATCGAGATTATTTACTCGGGTCAACCTGGCCAATTAGTGGAGGTTTCTCAAGACAAGCCGCCAGAAACACCAGTTTATCACATTTTAAATCCTCACAACTCACCCCAGTGGAAGGATATGTTGCGCTGGATATCAAAAGATGATGAAGACAAGAGCATTGAGATAGTATCTCTTTCCAGGTGGATCAAAAGTCTTGAAGATGCATCGAGAGGTAGTGGCTCAAATCATCCCTCGTTGGCTCTGCTGGGAATGTGGAAGCGCGATTTACTGGGGAGGAGCAAAGACACAACTCATAATTCTAGTACATACGATGTATGTTCGGCTCAGCAAATTTCCTCCACTATGGCCAACGTAGAGCCGTTGGGTCGAGAGCAGGTGTTGAAAATGTGGAAGTGGATTTGTGAGAATGTCAGGCCGAATCCAAACACCTAAAATATATTTCTTCACAATAGTAAAGAACGAACCCAAGGCTCTCATCCAGATGTGAAATGAACTCCCTTCAATTAGTATGGGGCACACAAGATCTTAGTAAGCTTGATATTTGGATCTGCTTTGCGGATCCTTGATGTCGAAACAGCTACGTCACTGCATGAACCTCATTCTAGTTTGCTTCTTGCCCCTCTTTAAACCGTTCAAGAAATCGTTACAATTCTGAATTTTACCTAGAGCTTACCGGGAGCTTAAGCGCCAGCTTTGCATCCGTCGTTCTCAAAGAAAACAGTGTCTTCCAGTTGCGGTACCTCGGTTGAAGGCCTCGACAAAGCGGGTACTTAAATCTAATAAAGAAATCTAACGGCATTTTGTTATTAAGCCTGTCAAAATCCACATGGCCATGGTTGCATGGCTCAGCAACTTGAGCAACTCACGTCGGTCTTGTGAAATGCCCGACTGGATGTCGGCGAATACGCTGCAGCCGTTCCCGACAATTCCGATGTAACGCTGAGTATAAAAACACGCGTCAGGTTGGGAAATGTCATCCCGAGTGGGATTCTGTGGGCACGGGTAACAATCGATCATGCCAGTGAGACATGATTTGATGATCGGCTCTAACCTTGGTGATCGCTGCCATCACGGGCAACCCAATCGGACATCTACAAAGACCGACCTGTAAGAAACAGCCACGGAAAGAGACTAAAAAATGTGGCGTATTTATCGTTCAGAAGCGCAATGGATCTAATTGGCGTTCTGTACGCTTGTGCCCTTGGCATCTGCATTAAGCATCAGTCGTGCATCCGATCCGTTCGTCCCGAAAATTAGTAAAGGTGAGCAACGATGACGAAGACACTTTTCACCGCGTCACCATAGGCCAACTACTGATGGTTGCTCAAGGAACCAACGCTTTGGTGCTGCGTCAAAAGTCTCTACTAAACACGTTGTGCTTCGGAATATTTGTTTTTGGGTCATTTCTTGGGGGGAAAGCTACGTGCCCAATTAATTCGACTTCTCTCAATGCCTCCAAATAAGCGTTAAGACAGTCTAACTCAACAAATATTCACATGGAAAACAATGCAATTGTTTACATAACCTTTTTTGTCGCAAAAGAACTGCCCAATCCATCCCAATTGACCCTTAAAAATTGCGTAGCTCGGCTTGGAGCTGAGTCTATGACGATAGCGCCCCACACAACTGGAGGATCATCACCTCCACCGTAAGATAAGACTCTGACAGTATGGACAATGGTGGCGTTTTGCACCGCTCACGCAGCCCTCGCGCCCCGTCGCGCTTTTAAATTTCCCGATGTCCGAACCAAGTACCAAGAGTGTGGGCTGAAGTTGAGCCGATGTTGGTGGCGTCATAGAGACTCAGACGCCCGGGGCCGGAGCTGTAGACAGATTGATAAAAGGCCGTAGCAGTCTGCGACAATGTAAATCACTACCTGGGTGACTTGTATCGACGGACGACAGCCCGATTCCCCAGACGGCCAAACACGACGTCCCAATGCTTACTCCACGGGACGAGGATATACCTGGCGGGTATCCTGAGACACCACTCTCTGCGCCCGACAGCATATCTGCAAAGTCGGACGCAACCGCGAAAGGTATCGGCGAGTCAGAGAAGGTCGCACCGGAAGGCAGCAGATATACAGCGAGCTATTACTCCGAAGATGGCGCTCCTGTTGCAGAGAAGGCTACACGCCATGACCAGAGTGATTCGACAAAACTTGCTGCGGCCGAGGCCGAGAGGCACAGAGACGACCGAAGAGACAGCGTACCACAATCCATCGTCCTCGCATATTCCCACGATGAAGAGGGCAGTTTTCCAGCCAATTCGAGGCGGGCGTCGCGGGCTTCTGCGATGCAGCAGCTGGATGAAAAGCCAGCCGTAACAGACGACAGATCATCATCCTCGACAAGCTATTCCTCGGACAACATGATGGTAAACACCGCCTCTCAAAGAAGACCCATCGCAGAAAACCAATTGGAAAAAACACATAGCCCCAGGACCGAAAATGACCTCTTCCAAGCTTTATCTCGACGCCGATCAACGGCCACCGGTGCCCTAGACGATGGCCAGGAAGAAGAGCAGCAGGAGATCGAACGCCTCATGTCTCGCATCTTTGGGCAAAAGCGCCAGGCACAGAGCGAGACCGAAAAGACACGACACAGCGGCGTAATCTTTCGTGACCTCACAGTTCGAGGTGTTGGGCTCGGTGCCAGCTTGCAACCTACCGTGGGTGACATGTTTCTGGGTCTTCCTCGTATGCTTGGTAAACTGTTCACCAGCGGCCCTAAAGCTGCCGTCGCCAAGCCGCCTGTGAGGGACCTCATCAGCAACATTGATGGCTGCGTGCGACCCGGTGAGATGCTGCTTGTTCTTGGGCGCCCGGGGGCCGGTTGCAGCACATTTCTGAAGGCGTTTTGTAACCAGCGGGCCGGGTTTGAGGCAGTCGAGGGAAATGTGACGTATGGCGGCGAAGATGCCGGTGTAATGGCCAAAAGGTTTCGTGGAGAGATCATCTACAATCCCGAAGACGATCTTCATTACGCGACTCTCAGCGTGAAGAGGACCCTGCAATTTGCCCTCCAAACTCGAACTCCAGGAAAGGAATCACGTCTCGAAGGCGAATCGCGAGCCGACTATGCCAGGGAATTTTTGAGGGTTGTCACAAAGCTCTTTTGGATTGAGCACACACTCAACACCAAGGTCGGAAACGAATACATCCGCGGTGTGTCTGGAGGAGAGAGAAAACGAGTCAGTATCGCCGAGGCCATGATTACACGCGCATCAGTCCAGGGATGGGACAACTCCAGCAAAGGCCTTGACGCAAGCACCGCAGTCGAGTATGTCAAGTCCATTAGAGCAATGACCAACATGGCCAATACTTCGACGGCCGTCTCGCTCTACCAAGCCGGCGAGACTCTTTACGAGCTCGTGGACAAGGTCCTCCTCCTGGACCATGGTAAATGCCTTTACTACGGCTCCTCTGAAGATGCCAAAAAATACTTTATCGACCTTGGATTCGAATGCCCCGAGCGTTGGACGACGGCTGATTTCCTGACCTCCGTGACGGATGAGCATGAGCGCAGCATCCGCAAGGGCTGGGAAAACAAGATCCCACGCACACCCGAGGAATTCCACGATGCGTACCGTCGCAGCGAAGTGTACCAAAAGAACCTCCGAGATATTGAAGACTTTGAGTCGCAGCTCAGCCGCCAGGCAGAGGAGCGCCGCCAGCACGAGTCGGAGCGAACGCGCACCAAGAACTACGAGATTCCCTTCCACAAGCAAGTCATGGCATGCACCCACCGCCAGTTCCTCGTCATGACGGGCGACCGAGCATCTCTGTTTGGAAAATGGGGAGGTCTCTTGTTCCAGGGCCTCATCGTCGGCAGTCTCTTTTACAACCTCCCGCAATCCGCAGTCGGTGCTTTCCCTCGTGGCGGTACACTGTTCTTCTTGCTTCTCTTCAATGCTTTGCTGGCGCTTGCTGAGCAGACGGCCGCATTCGAGTCCAAGCCCATTCTCCTCAAGCACAAGTCTTTTTCGTTCTATCGCCCTGCTGCGTTTGCCATTGCGCAGACGGTTGTCGACGTGCCACTGGTGTTTATCCAAGTGGTACTCTTCAACGTCATCATTTACTTCATGGCAAATCTGGCTCGTACGGCATCTCAGTTCTTCATCTCCTGTCTCATTCTCTGGCTTGTTACCATGGTCACCTATGCATTCTTCCGTGCTATTTCGGCCTGGTGCAAGACACTGGATGTAGCGACTCGTTTCACTGGAGTGGCAATTCAAATTCTTGTCGTGTACACTGGCTATCTCATCCCTCCAGATTCGATGCATCCTTGGTTCGGTTGGCTGAGGTGGATCAATTGGATTCAGTATGGGTTCGAATGCCTCATGGCTAATGAGTTTTATGCTCTCGACCTTCAATGCGTCACTCCATACCTGGTACCATCAGGTCCAGGCGTCTCGTCAGAATACCAAGGATGCACACTCGCAGGGTCCCAGCCAGGTCAATCGACTGTCAGCGGCGCTGACTACATCAAGGCTTCCTTTACCTACACTCGGGCGCATCTATGGCGAAACTTTGGCTTTCTGTGGGCATTTTTCCTCGCTTTTGTTTTCCTGACTGCGCTAGGAATGGAGTTGATGAAGCCCAACGAAGGAGGCGGTGCGATTACCGTCTTTAAGCGAGGCCAAGTTCCCAAGACCGTTGAGAATGCCATTGCAACCGGCGGCCGCTCAAAGGACTCCAAGCGAGACGAAGAGTCAGGTCCAGTCTCGACGGACAGCACCGAAGGCATTGTCGATGAGAAGCAAGCCGAAAAGGACACCACCAACCAGGTTGCCAAAAACGAGACCGTTTTCACTTTCCGGGATGTGAATTACACAATTCCATATGAACACGGAGAGAGGAAGCTGCTGCAGAATATCCAAGGATACGTTCGACCAGGCAAATTGACCGCCCTCATGGGCGCTTCTGGTAAGTCGAGTCTAGGATCTCTTTCGACAGTAATTCATTCTAATTAATTTTGCCAGGTGCCGGTAAAACCACACTATTAAACGCCTTGGCCCAACGCCTCAAATTCGGCACCATCACCGGCGACTTTCTCGTCGATGGTCGCCCGCTTCCCAGATCATTCCAGCGCGCAACCGGCTTCGCTGAGCAAATGGATATCCACGAGCCAACTGCGACAGTCCGCGAGGCCCTCCAATTCTCCGCCCTGCTGCGACAGCCAAAGGAAGTTTCGGTCAAGGAAAAGATGGAATACTGCGAGACCATCATTGACCTGTTGGAGATGCGGCCCATTGCGGGCGCCATTATTGGCAAGGTCGGCGAGGGTCTCAATCAAGAGCAGCGCAAACGCCTCACCATCGGTGTGGAGTTGGCCTCTAAGCCGGAGCTACTCATGTTCCTGGATGAACCCACGTCTGGTCTCGACTCCGGTGCCGCCTTCAACATTGTTCGTTTTCTCCGCAAACTTGCCGACGCTGGCCAAGCCGTCTTGTGCACCATTCACCAGCCATCAGCCGTACTGTTCGAACACTTTGACGAGTTGATCCTCCTCAAGTCGGGAGGTTGCGTAGCTTACCACGGCCCGCTAGGCCATGACAGCCAGGAGTTGATCCAATACTTCGAGTCCAACGGCGCAGAAAGGTGCCCGCCCACTGCGAACCCGGCCGAATACATGCTCGAAGCAATAGGAGCTGGTGATCCCAATTATACCGGCCAGGACTGGGGTGACGTCTGGGAAAAGTCGCCTCAACGAGAGAAGCGTGGCAAGGAAATCGAAGACATGATCTCTAGGCGCCGTGATATCGAACCGTCCAAGACGCTCAAGGATGACCGCGAATACGCCATGCCATTATCCACGCAGGTCATTGCAGTGCTCAAGCGATCCTTCGTCTCCTACTGGCGCACGCCAGAATACATCTTCGGCAAGATGATGCTCCACATCCTCACGGGCCTCTTCAACTCCTTCACCTTCTACAAGGTCGGCTTCGCCAGCATCGACTACCAGAACCGCCTCTTCTCCATCTTCATGACGCTCACCATCAGCCCGCCCCTGATCCAGCAGCTCCAGCCCGTCTTCCTCAACTCGCGCCAGATCTTCCAGTGGCGCGAGAACAACGCAAAAATCTACAGCTGGGTCGCCTGGACCACGGCCGCCGTCGCCGCCGAGATCCCCTACGCCATCGTCGCCGGCGGCATCTACTACAACTGCTGGTGGTGGGGCGTGTTCGGCTACCGCGCCTCCAGCTTCACCTCCGGGTTCGTCTTCTTGCTCATCCTGCTCTTTGAGCTGTACTATGTCAGCTTCGGCCAGGCCATTGCCGCCTTTTCGCCCAACGAGTTGCTGGCGTCGCTCCTTGTCCCCATCTTCTTCCTCTTCGTCGTCAGTTTCTGCGGTGTCGTTGTCCCGCCGGCCAGTCTCCCGACCTTCTGGCGCAAATGGATGTACTGGCTCACGCCTTTCCACTACCTCGTCGAAGGGATGCTGGGTGCCGTCATCCACGACCAACCCGTGCGTTGCAAAGAGGGCGAGTTTGCCCGGTTCGAGGCGCCGCAGAACCAGACCTGCGATGCATATGTATCGCCGTATATCCAACAGGCAGGTGGGTATGTCCAAGATGGAGACCAGGGAATGTGCGAGTTCTGCCAGTACGCGACCGGTGATCAATTCGGTGCTGGCTTCGACGTCTATTACAGGAATATCTGGCGTGATTTTGGCATTTTCTGTGGTTTCATCGTCTTCAATTACGCCGTCGTGTATGTTGCCACTTGGTTGCGGTTTAGAGCCAAGAATCCTCTAAACATGATTCGGCGTAGAAAGGCTTAGACTAGAATAATTATAGTTGAGGTATGGGTAGTTTCATATGAATACCTGTTGAATGACAAGGCTTACTATGTCAATGCCTCGACGTAGGTATAACCCACTATATTAATACCAATCATGTTCAATACATCACAAAGTTCAAGGCACACATATGCAAAGTTCGTAACCGTATTTCGTTATTAACAGATATCTACATTAAGTACTTGGGGGTATTTTCATCCAAATCAATCTTTACGCCTCCTCGTGGTGGGCAAGCTTGTTCTCCAAAGCAGTGGGCTGGTTGGTGCCCTGGTACTCGGACTTCTTGAGCATGTTCCACTTGTCCTCCTCGGAGTCGAGGTGGTTGAAGCAGAACCAGAAGGCGGCACCGCCGACGGCGGCGATGACGGCGACGACGGTGTAGTTCCAGACCAGGAGGGGGTCCTCGGAGAGAGGGGTGAAGGCCTGGCCGATGGCGGCGGAAATGGCACTCATGAACAGGTTGACACTCATGACGAGCGACTTCATGTTCTCGGGGGCCTTGTAGTAGGCGTACTCGAGCGAGGTGACGTTGGTGAAGATCTCGGCGATACCAATGAAGATGTAGGGCAGGCACTGGGCCCAGACGTTGATCGGGGCGGGGTCGCAGCCCTTGCCGTTGGCGTGGTCGCCGCAGGGGCTCATCTTGTAGATGTAGTGCTGCATGACGGCCGAGGCAATCATGGACAGGGCGGCGATGACGAAACCGACAGTCATGCGCTTGATGGGGGTGAAGGCAATGCCAATCTTGCGGAGACCGGGGTACAGGAGGTGGTCGATCATGGGGACCATGATGACGATGGAGATGGGGTTGAGGTTCTGGATGACATCGTTGGGGACGCCGTGGAGCTCCATGGTCGAGGCCTGGGCAGTGAGGTTACCGGTCATCTGGTTGTAGGCGAGGAAGAAGACGGGGAGGAAGAGGAAGACCTTGCAGGCCATGAGACCACGTCGGACTTCGTCGACCCAGGCGTCGTCGTAGGTCATCCACTCGGGGCGCTGCTCGGGGAGGACGTTGGAAGGCTTGGCCAGGTCCCAGTTCAGCTTGAAGGGCTTGCACTGCTTCTGCACGTACATGAACATGCGCAGGAACTTGGACAGGACAGAGCCGGTGGGGGGGGACAGCTTGTACTTCTTCTTGTTGACGGCCAGGACGATGGGGGCGACGAGGAAGAGCACGGTGGGGATCAGGAAGGCGAGCCAGAAGCCGACGTACTTCTCAATGTACACCATGCCAATCTGTCCGGCCAGCGAACCGATGTTGACGCAGAAGTAAAAGTACAGGAAGATTCTGGTGTTGGTGACGGCGGGGTCGACAATGACACGCTCGCCGTTGCGCACCTCGACGCGCATGCGCGTGTCCTCGTTCTGCTCGGCGAGCAGGGGCGAGACGTTGGCCTTGAAGAAACCGGTACCGACGCACAGGCACAGCAGACCGATGATGAAGGCGGCAAACGAGGAGTCGGCCTTGACAATGACAGTGGGGGCAGAGGCGGCAACGAGGATAACGTGGGCAACGGTGGAGATGCAGATGGCAATGTGGAGAGTCCAGAAACGACCCAGACGAGCATCAGCAATCCAGGCACTGGGGAAGCAATTGTGTTAGCATCAATGATGAGAAACATGGGGATTTGGGTCCTGGCCAATCAGGCGGTTTAACTTACCCGAAAAGAGGCATCAGATAGGCAAAGAACTGGTTAAACAAAGAGATACCCTGGGCGGCCTTGGTGCCCATGCCGAGGGCACCAGCCTGGGCATTGTCGTCAGAGGGGTCAGTGGGAGCACCAGTCGTCGAGCCATCGGGCAGAGGCTGGTTGACGAAGTTGGTGTAGAGCACGGCGGAACCGTAGTAGGAGAAACGCTCGCACAGCTCGACAAAGGCGATGGTGTACATGCTCCACTTGATGACACCAGAGACACGGCGCAGCGTCTTGAGGTCCTCCTCGGTGGGCGTGTCGTCGTACGAATCATCACTAGTCGAGCGGACCTCATGGCCAATCTCCTTGTCCAGTGAGCCCTTTGCGGGGACGTGGGAGATGGCCTTGTCCTCGGGATCGACGAGCCCGGCCTGGGCAATGGCGTCGGAGTCGACGGTGCTGGTCATGATGGGCAAAGGAGAAGAACTTCTCGCGGTGTGGTTCTTTTTGGCTTTGACCGGGTTTGTCTGTCTCTGTTCCTGCTTTTACAGCCCGCAATTGGGGAGTAAGTTGCGAAAGCAGAGAGAGGTGGGGGAGGAGAAGAGGTCTTGAAGGATGAGACCTGTAAGAGGGATGGGGAGGGGAAGAATCAGAGACACGGGACGACGAGGGAGGACCGCTGCAGCAGATCTTATACATGTCTCCCCAATGCGCACACGATACCATGTTGCAACGGTTTATCGACGAACCACGCGGGATCCCCGTTGCGAGTTGCCACCCCAGAACCAGCGCAACCATCCAACACGGCCCCAGTCCATGGCCGTCGAGGCCCTCAACCCATGGACCCGACAAGATCGCCGCCTCCCCCTCCTACTCCTCCTCCCCTCCTCCACCAGGCCAGTGCTAGGGGGTGCAAGGACGAGAACGAGATTGGTCCATGTGGCCTTATCGGGCAGGTCAAGGGCTTCCCAGGTCAAGAGAAAACTAGACGAGAGAGACGGAGGAGCGTGTGTTGCGACAAAAGTTCCGAGACGCAACCTGATAGCCCTCTCCGGGTCCCCCTCCTCTCGCTCACTCGCTCTGCCGTGGGGATGGGGCACTCTGTTGCTTGCTTGCTTGCTTGCCCTCCCCCGGACCAGCCACGCGCCGAATTGGGGCAGCTCGTCCGCGGGGAACCGTCCTCTGGAGCTCTCCCATTGCGCCCCTAGCTAGCTGCCGGCGCCACGAATCCCAGGAACCCCAGAAGCGTCCGAGCAAAGAACCCAACCGGCCGGGAACAGGTCGTCGCCGTCGTGGGCGCTGGTGGGTCCGGCCGAGCAGGGGAGGCCCTTAAACCCATGGCCTTCGGGCCTATTTGGTCGGAAGGGTTAGGCTCAGAAGGGAAGGTGGCAAGACACTCTTTTTTAAACAACTTATCTATGGTTGTTTTTTGCTCGTGGAGCTGGCAGGATCACCAACGTGCAGTCAAGTGATAAGGCTAGACAAAGGGTGTGGATGTGACAGAAGACGCGGGAGATGCTTCCATCACAATGAGGGTGTAGGGGAAGAGGGAGAGCTCCTCCCCCTTCAGCGGCAAAACTCGCCTCCCAACCCTCTGTGTCTCTCACGTTTTCTAGAAAACACTGCGCCGTTGTTCGACAGGGTCGTCAAGCAAGAGATAAGGTAGGCGTACGAAACGAGCATGACCCCGGTGCGTGATGCGTCTGATCTGGAACGAACGATGTGACCACTTTACGATGCGCCTAATTAGCTAGCTCCCTTAAAATTGGAGGCAGTCGTAATTCAACCACCCGCCCCTCTGGCTCCGAAGCATTCAATTCAATCTTGTCTCATCGGCGAATTCTTTTTTTTTTTTAGCTTCTCAACCCGTGTAGTCTCACATCCCCCCAAAAGATGCCGAGGTACGACGACGGGCACACGACACAGACCATCTCATCGGCCGAAAACAGCTTCACTCGCTAGCTGAATGCGGGTGTAACAGTCCAACCAGGCCAAGGCAAGTGTCATGGCCACTGTAGCTTCGGCTCCGAAATTTAGAAACCCCATCCCATGATTGGCTCCCGTCCACGCCCCAGGGAGGGTCGCGAAGTCCGGCAATCGAGGCACCTCCTTGGTGGCGTGGCGATCTCACCCAGTTTCCCCCTTCGGTCAACGTCTGTGGCGCTTTTTCTTTTTTCGCAAGAGAACTCTGGGAGGTTGCCTCCCCCTCATCCTCTGTATGGTGGTGGGGGGCAGCGATTAGGCTCAGACTCGCCGCGCTAGAGACAACAGGTCCGAAAATCAAGAACTGGAATGCGGCGGGCTACCATCAGGTGCCGGTTGCGAAATGGCACGACTTACACGGAGGGGGTAAGGAAAGACATCCTGCGACAACAGTTGAGCGGTAGGGCGCTATCTCGGGAATACGGCAAGGCATGGTGGCATGGAAAACAAGTCTGCCATTTTTGTGGCTTGCGCACCTCGGCCACTCAGTCGCATTTGCTGCCCATTGATGATCCGGGGGTCGGTATTGCGATATCTTGGCGATGGCACCGCGGCGGGAGGCTTGACCCCCCCTGCATGAGCAACCACGTCCAAAGTGCTGTGCCAAGCGTCCCATAAGTGCCCGTGTGCCATGTTGCATCTGTCTGTCAGACACGAAATGACATTCCACAATGGCATTGTCAATCCCATCAGCTGGTTCCGTGTTTCTGCCTGGCGAGCTCTTTGTTTTTTTCGCACTGACACATATTAATTGCACCAGAATGCTGAAGAATGGCGAATTACGAAAATTACACCCAGCAAAAATGGAAAATCGGCTCTCGCAGTAAACTGTTGGCTCGCGTCCCAGATTCCGTTACGTGATCAACCAGCAGCACGTCATCACTCCCTCGTCCATTTATCGTCAGGTTAGCCCGCCCAAATGTAACCAGTAACCTTCCTAAAGCGGCATGGGAGCTCTGCTCGACGGCCACAACCGAAAAAAACACATGCTGCAGTGAATTCTCGTCCGTCGTCTAGCCTTTAGCCATTTCCCACTGGCTTGGCAAGGCGTGGACTGACTTATTTCCAGAGCCATGCCTGCCCTATTGGTGGTGGTGGTGGTGGTGATGATTTGCTGTGAGGCGACTGATAAGAGGGGCGAAAAATACGACAAAGAGTTCAGCCAACACGACACGATGCAAATGGGAATAGCGTTCATTCCTGCCCTCGCCATAGCAGCCATCACCTCACTCTTCCTTATTTCTGACGTGCCTTTACTGCCATTCAGTCACTGCCAGTGCATCATCACGTACTATTCCCGGTTGTCGGCCGCTCATCTCGACGCCTCCCCCACAGCCAAGCGCGGCCAAGACGGCGGCCAAGCCAGACTGCAGTGTGTCGGAACTTATTTCCGCCGCCCCTTCTAGAACACACACCATAAGCCCTCAAAAAGCGAAAAATCTCACACGTCGTTGATCTGATGAGTGAGAGCTCGCCCCCTTTGCCACAGCATCACGAGATGCGCTACTGGAAACAGTGACTAATAACCTTGTTCCCCCATCTGGGGTTTGCGGGGAAACCGATGACAGCCGACCCAAGGCGCAGACGAAGAAGAAAAAAAAAACAAGATCGCATCTGGTGGCAATCGTCGTCCCTCGGTTACCATTCCACCCGGCCGTGTTGCATGTGTGCCAGTCCAGCAGAACGTACCGTCTTCTCAGTGGCTCTGCCAAGATTTAAAAAAAGACAAAGAAAAAATTCCCCTCTCATAATCCAGCCACTCACCCAGAGCCAACAGGGGAACTTTTGGTGAGCGCCCAAATCGAGCAACGATCTTCTGCTCGTCCATGTAACCATGCGAGGGCCTGCCAAAAGGTTCCCTCCCTGCCTGCCTGCCTCG